>JAOBRB020047534.1:4794-15206 GCA_027575285.2 Zoanthus pulchellus | reverse complement strand
AGCATGTTCTTAAATTTTGGCCGATTTTCAGCCTGATGTTCTTATAAAAAAGGTTCTTATAAAAAAAAAAGAGTGTAATAAAAGTTCCTCAGACAATGTTCACTGGTTTGCAATATAGTATGTTTTTCATTCATTGAAACCAATCAGAAATACGAACAAATTAAAGATCAAATTAAGGCTGCAACTGCCAAAATGCTCAGCAAAATTTGCAGATTCTTTAAAAATTAGCGTAAAAAAAGCGTTTATACCTTAGGAAGAATTACTTGTCGTGCATATAATCTTTAATTGAAAGCATTTCTCATATTTAGCACCTGACTGAAGTATTGCGGATTTTGCATTGCTGTTTCTATGGGAGTGCCGACAGCTGGTACTGGAATGGCGTTTCATTTCTTCAGCATGAAAAGGACAGAAGCTATTGATGAATATCGAATACAAAGAAGACAAAACCACTCGCGTGGAAACGTGAGATATAACATATGATCAAACATTCTTTTCATTTAAATTTTAATTGAAATTCCATTACATTATGTTGCCTAAAATTCCATTGTCGTCTGGTGTACTCATCCAAGACTGAAGAAGTGACTAAAGTTTTCAAATAAATTTTGTGTAAAAATTCTGCCCATGAAATCAAACATGTTAGGGGGTTTGCAAATTCACAATAATCAATTACATACACTGATACAGCTCTTTTGGCTTCAAATTCAAATGAAAATCGTTGTCATTCTGTTTTCAGTGCGTCTTCGCGCATGTGTGTTAAAAACATTTACGTAGTGATGGTGATCATAGCAGAGTTATTGGTGTTATTCCAAATCCAACTTTTCAAAGCCTTACTTTAAAAGCTGATTATTTTAGTATATTAAAGAAGAAAAAAACCTATTCCAAATGGTGAAAAATTCTCATCAATGTTCCAAGAAAGCGTGGCCGTGTGTTAATAACATCAGTTTCAAAACAAACGTTTTACTTAATTATGCATTTATTTGTTTTAGAAGAGTCAAAACCATGACCAATTTCTATTTTGCATATATAAAAATTCATTTTCCTCTAGGGTTACCACCAGCAAGCGTAAAAACGGAGTTTTTGTGTGTGTTTATAAGGCAGAACTGCACATAGTTTGCATGGCCAGTTTAATAATACTATACATTTCGTGTAAATCTTTGTCGTTCGGTCATCCAGGTATGCTGGTGAAGTTGTTTTCAGCATTTTTCATTTAAAACATCACCTCGTCTCAAGTTTCCAAAAAAACGGCCTGCAAGGAGTAGTGGTGAGGTCTGTTGAGCAGTATCCAATTGTTCAAAGGCTGGTTAAGTTAAACCCTGGGTTAAACAAAAATCCAACGGGAATTTCTTCTTTAAGAATCCCTGATGTATTTAACAGAAAACAATTGAGATCTTGGGTTCATTATCTAACCCTATAGGTTAGTGCTAATCGTCTTTTGAACAACTGGGGCCCTGATACATAGAGATATTCTGTTTAGACCGTTTTAAGATTGACTGTAAATGCCTCTAACGAACTCATCATTATAATCATTTTTTTCGTCTCTATTTTGACTTTAATACAAAAAAATCTTCGAAAAGTTATTGGGTCGGCTAAGGCCTATGATTCCTGGATTAACAAAAAACTAGCTGGCTACCCCATTAACCCTTCTTCGGAGAACAGTCATTTAGACAATTAATAATTAAAATTTTTACGAAGTGTAAAAAGCGGACATTTCAAGTTTTAGTCCTTAATCAGAGCAAGTGTAATTTTGACAACTTGATTAAAGGTGAAATTATTAGGATTATTGTAGCAATTAACTTTTAAGATGCTATTGACAGTTCAGCTTACACTGACACTACGATGATAAAAAAATGTTTCTAATTTGTGTGTATTTTTACAATACGAGAAATTTTTTGTGACAGTCTTTATTTGCTCGTGTAGACGAAACGAAATTGACTAACTTTCGTGTGACAATTATATTTACTGAAAAAAAAATTAGTTACACAAAGCCGGCCATCATTTCAGAGGGAGCTTACACTAGCAAATAAGAGTTGTCATGTAAAGTTGTCATTCATTGCTCTCCGCGCAGACGGGTTTTATTGTATAATAATGAGATTATTGGAAACCATGTAGAAAGTGAGGCTCAAATTGAGAAAAGACAGGAATATTTGCTTATTATAGAAAACGCGATGTAGACTGAATGTTAAATTAATATGCCACCTGCTTTTCGACAGGTATGTTTATTGACGTCGACAGATCTCAGATATTTCAAATGATTGACTTTAGTACTACGGATGGAAATTAACAGTTTATGAACCTATATGTCTTATTTACAATTCACACTTTAGCAATATTTTAATATTTTTTCTCTTAGTTTTAAATATGTTATATTATCTTATATCTTTAGATATTTGAAAATTTTTTGTATTGGTAACAAATTAATCTAATATAGAAGATCCATTACATTAATCTAATATAAATAGCTCTTTATTAAATAAGTCTTTTTCTAAAATGTCTGAATACACTTTCAGCCGGTGATACAGAGTTCAGTTTCAGTAGATGGGCTGCTCTCGCTTCATTTCTAACAAACTATTAAAGGGTACATTTGTTCGTATGGGTTGTCCCTCTTTTGTTTTATTATTTTCATCGACTTCTTGATTTCCAGTTTTGTCCACGTAATACGAATGATGAATGCGAATGTGGGTGCGTAGGTTACTAGAACTGATAAATTTCCAGTTACATATCGAGCATTTGTATGGCTTTTCTCCTGTGTGCGTCAGAATGTGGGACTGCAAGTTACCGGACGTGGTGAAGGCTTTTGAGCACTGTTTGCATTTATATGGTCTCTCCCCAGTGTGAATTCGTACATGGCGTCTAAGGTCACTCGAGCTGACAAAAGCTTTCGGACAATAAGTGCATTTATGGGGCTTTTCTCCCGTGTGGGTTAGAATGTGCCGCTGAAGATTCGTGAGCTGTGCAAATCCCCGACAGCAGATATTACATGTATATGGTTTTTCCCCCGTATGAATTCTGTTGTGAATTTTCAAGTGTGCTGCAAGCGCAAAGGCTTTTGGGCATTTTTGGCACTTGTATGGTTTCTGGCCCGTGTGAATTAATACGTGACGCTGAAAGTTCCACGATCGAGTAAAAACCTTGCTACAGTGCTGACATGTGTATGGTTTTTCACCATTTCCGATTTCCTGGTCTTTTTCATCCTTATTTTTATTAAACATTTCAGGGTTTGGATCTTTGGCAACGGCTTTTGAAGACCAATTGTTTTCAACTTGCTTCTTGCGCGACATCAGTTTAGCCTCAGTTGAACGTCTTTTTATATCCAGCAAACCTTCTGCTGCAAGGCTTGTGCTATTCACAAGAGATGGGTTGAAATGACCCATGAATTGATAGTAAGCTGGGCTGACTGTGTTATCAAACGTTGGCGGCGAAGAATCTCTCGGACAATCTGGCAAAAGAGAAAATACGTTATTGAGCAGATGTTTGCCATCAGCCGGAACAGAACAATAACTAAATGTACTTCCGAGTTCTGTCTAATTTAACACTGAGTTCTTGTAGTATCTTAACTCATCTAAATCATTGGTCAAAAAACATCTGTAAACACAAACTAAATCTGAACAAACTTTTTTAATATCTAAATTTAGAAGTTTTGTAAGATCTTGTTATGCTCAATAAACTCTAGCAAATATTGTTTATCAACGTGTTGAGGGAGCACTATTAGTATGTATATTGTACTGTCGGACAGTTTTTCCTCTTTAACATCGAATTCGGAAATCTTTTAATTAGAAGTTATTACTCTTTCAACCTATTTTCCGCTATTTTTTTTTATTTTGAAAAACAACGTTAACAAATACTTTAAAATGTTCTTTTAGTGTCGTTTTTTTAAATAAATATCAATCTACCTGTTCTGTCTACACAAACTTTGCTTTTCCCTTTGTCATTCGTGAAAAAACACTCAGGGGTATTTCTTTTTCTTTTGGTTACTGTGAAAAAACGTCGGAAAGAGCCAGATATAGCTTCAAGATTTCAAAAGAGAGATATTTATCCATTATTATGAGTTCTTTTTACCATCTTTTAAAATTTTGTGTAAACAAAAACGTTTTGTTTTTGTTGTTTATTGTTAATAATTAATTGGCTAAAATGCCTTTTCAAATGAGTCACAAAATAGCCGCACATCTTTAATGATTATTATTCCTCAAATTCTTTTATCGAATTTCAAAACAGTTCGCTCAGCATCACTATACTAAGGTTATAAAAAAGAATTAATAGTCTGAACAATCTCTGATACAGAAGTTGAAATTTAGATGAGCTGTTTTTCGTAAGTCTTTACAAACATTGGGCAAGATTTGAACAAAGCAACTCAAAGACACGAAACGGATGAAGTCGTCGGACTTCTACACTTCAAAAGTCAAAAGTATTTGAATAAGTCTTAAAACTTTCTGCTCGAAGTATCTTTTTTGCAATTGGCAATTTGTATTGGAATCTAAAATGCTTTTGAAATTAAAACATTGTAGAAGTTGTAATGGATCAGTGCAATAAATTATTCAGGGCGACTATCAAAGATTTTTGAACAGATCGAAAGACCTTCGTTTTTACCAGCAAAGACCACTGTGAGTTAAAATTATCAATTTTTAGCTTCAAATTCATCGCATGGTAAATTTTCAAACAAAACTCGAAGTCCCGTTTATAGAGCCAGCCAATAAAATTTTTCACTAAAGAGTAAAGTTGAGATTCTAGGGCCGACGCCAAAAGGTTTGTGGAAAAATGGCAATTAACTATTGTACATGTAAGGCATCTTTTAGTACTAAGAAAAGCTTTTCCATCCTATTAGAGTTTAAGATTTTTTTTCTTCTTTAGAATATTTTGTTTATAGAAGTACAAACTTTTTGTTGCGCTTGTCCACCACGGAACTTCGTTGGAGATCGAGTGCGATTTTTTTAGTATTTAAAATTAAAGTAATAATTTCACTTCATTTGAGCTTAAATTGTTTGAGTTTTTGTTACTCTTCTTGAATTAAATAACAGTAAAACACAGGTAAAAGAGAGAGAAAAGTGTACTTTGGGTCTTGCAAACAGTAACTAAATGTTAAACTTTAGTCTTTACTATGCGAAGTTACTAACTGTAAAAAAAGGACATAAAATTTGCGCTACTCACCGAAGTTGTTGAAATTGGGTTTCTTGAATTCTTTTTTCTTGACAAGAAAAGATCTTGGCATTTTGTAATGGCTACTCTTGATTTGTACTAGTTGGTCAGTGAACGTTAGGGATGCTTCAAACGTCTTGATTTCGCACAAAACTCACTTCTGTTTTGACTCGACCAAATTTGGCTGCAACTGAGCAGTCGTGATGTATTCGGGCTTATTAAAGGCTCAGTTCAAACACAGGTGCATCAGTAATGGCATAAGGACAATACTCCACTTGATTTTGCTGGTGCAAATCTCATTAAGGCAGAGGAGCCGTTGGCGAGGTTATCACGACAAAGGATTTGTTGTCATTAAACATTCTAAATAACTTTGTCCCTTAAGACCAAAGCTAGTTGTTGACTTATTAAAGACCTGTTAAAATTCATTAAGCATTCAATGTATTGCAGGTTGTAGCCCTTTAAGGGCAAATGGCAAATCGCGTTACAGAGAACAATAGGCCCAGTCCAATAATCTTCGATCGTGCAGCTTAATTGCGTATGCATGATGTTCCTCGTTCATTCATCTAACTCAAAAGCCGACCACCAGCGTTTAGCCAATCATATCGCAGTAAAACAAAATACTTTTTGCATGAGAGTACCAGAACAACATACTGGCCCACATTAAAGTTTTAACATTTGCACAAATATCTTCCTTACTTAAAAGCTTTATATCTGAATTTAAGAATCCTTTTGAAGAAAATATCACAAAAGCAATGGTTGTCTTTGAGAAAAAAGGATGCATGCCATTACAATTTGCTTTATTCTCTTTGTTTCATTGTTTTCGATATGAAGAAGAACAGTATATTATTCTGCGTAGCCATGCACTGTCAATTATTCATACAGAGCAAACTCCCAACAGAACTCGTATTGTTCTTGTTCAGAAAATTAAACTTTTTAACTTCTCTTTAAATTCTCAACAACTAATCCAAAATTTTCATTCCCAATGTCTCATGCAAGTCACTTTCGTGTTCAGATAAAACCCGCTCCGTCAACGCGGAAAAAGAAATCAAATCTTTTATGCTTTGAATTGCTCCACTAACTAATTTTTTTTTTGGTTAAAAGAAATGGTTTTGTCTCGAGTTTTTGGATATCGGCCTTTAGCACTTAGCAACGAGTGAGTGAAACAAAAGATGGACAAACTGGTAATTTTCATGGTGGTTTGTCTGTTGGGATTTTTCCCACCGGCAATATGGCTGCACTATTTGCTGTCGAAAATGTCGAATCGCTCGGCACGTGTATCGTTTCCACCAGCAGCTACCAGGTGTACGAATGTGATACCGAGTCTCATACAAAGACATTTTCTGCCATAATAATATTTCATTCAAAAAAAAAATATCTGTGCATGGAGTTCTTTTAATCTAACTTACGATTTATAACCTATGTTCCTCTACAGCAAAAATTGATGTCTGTGAATGATAAGAATTCTTGTTTAGTTATAAGACTTTATCCAACGAGAAAATATTTTTGAGTCAAAGAAAAACGCGAGCCTATATTTTAAAGCATGTATTGATCATGTATATTTAATCCTACAAAAGTTAACAAAGAGCGTCGAAGCTATAACTATAAGTTTGCGGACATGTCTATTGTTGTTGAAGTAAGTCGCCCGCTTTTTGTTTAAACGGTTGTGTTGTGAACGAGATAGATTTGCCTAGATTTATCACTCAGAGGACAACATTTTAAAAAAAGCCGGGTAATTAGATGATTTTTATACCATAAGATTTTATTGATGTTAAAATTCTATAGTACTTTTTAACTCTTACGCAATTTAAAACCGAAGACAAAGTTTTGTAAAGTGTGCAATCAGGGCATTGGTATTCAAACAAAGAAACTGATAACAATGGAAATCTAAATGAGAATGATGAGTGACTAAAATAGTGCTAAGGTTGTTCCGGTTTTTGCCGGAACTTCTGCCGTGATCTACTGAGTTACGAATTTGAAAAGTCACTAAAAATAGACATTTATTTCTAAAGCTTCAAACTTAACGATGTCATTATCTCGAGGGTAAATTCATTTCTTGACTCGAATGTTAAGAAGATTGATAATTTAAATGATTTCTCTTTGAAACTTAGGTTTCGAGAATTTTTTTTATGGTCTCCCAATAACGATAACGAGATCGTGATTTAACTATCATCGCAGTTTTACATTTTTTACTCATTCAAGGTGATTACCAGTTCTAATCATTTTAGCTACGCAGTTGAAAAATTAAGTATAGCATCTGTTACCCAGCCATAATTAGCAACAAGGAAATAGCAATAAATGTAAGACCTGCCATTTTATTGCGTAAATGGATTAATGACGGCATCAATGACCTCTATATAGTAAAACTCTAAAAGAAAAAATATGAGCCAAAAATGAGGGCACATTTCGTTTGCCTTACGCATTACCATTGGTCATGACATGATACCCTTGGCCTTGCTGTCACGGTCAAGCGTAGGAAAAAACGTTTTTATGTTTATACAGGAAGTGTGTGAAATATAAACAGAATCAGTATTCTATTTGCAAAAAGTATATTGAGTAACGTTTTAGTTGTCAAAAATGAAAACGAATAATACAAATTGCTTGCGAATAAACCAACACAAGTGATCTCTTTTCTATAATTGAAATTAGGAAAGAGATATTTATTAAAACCTTTTATACCTTTGGTGGCCTAAAAACTAAAAAGAGAAAAGTATTAGTATCATTCATGGAGGGTCAAAACAAAACTAATCAAAAATATTTTACACGCCTTTTTTTATAAGAACCAGAGTACATTTTTCCGAAGCTCGTTGTTATTCTAGATTTTTTGGTGATTTCAGCCTCAAATTGTTTTTAATTCTGTTCTTATTACTAGCAACTCAAATAGAAGAAATAACATATAATAGAAACAATTAAAGCACTGCAAAACAATGCGCCACACATTTTACAATACATATGTGAACCACAGAGAGAGCTTTTATGTTTTATAATATGTTATGTATGTATATAGTTAAGTCTTTACATCAAATATTTTCATAGATATTTAAAGCCGAAAACTGAGATTGTTCCCACATTTTGGCCAATTTGAGCCTTGCTCTTTAAAGTTGTTCTTATAAAAAAAATGCTTGTACTCTGAATAAAATATAAAGACACTGTTTATTCAAAGCCTTGCCTGCGTAATGTTCGATGAAGTCAACTAAATCTTTAAGAAAATCGACACCTGCTGATTTAAGCTGATTTCAAATAGGACTTTTTCGTTCTCTTTATATTTACATTGGGCAATAATGCATTTCGTAACATAAAACTTAGAATTTATTTTTTGCTAATAGCCGACTACATGGGCCATGTTCTGTTCTTGTCTCAAGCAGTTGAAAGAATTTTTTGTTGACACAAACGACGTTGAAAAATAAACTTTGACTTAGATGATTGTGAAATAGCACCGTGATAAATGAATTGACTAAAATTTGCTTAAGATCATACAAAACATCATCAAAAACAGACAACTTTATTTTTACTCTTGCCATATGAATTAGTTTCTTCTTACAAACTCGGTTACTTGTCCAAATGATGTGGCTAGAACACAATTTAGTTCTGTAATCTTAAGGAGTCTAATCCGAGGAATTGTTATGTACTTTTTTAAAATGAGTTTGTATATATGCCTTTATCAGTCTATATATTCATAGACTGAATCCAAATATTTGAAAAAAAGGTTTAACAATGACCATGAATGTTGAAAATCTATAAAGTCATCGTTCGTTTCGGTTTGTCTAGCATTCTTAGTGTTGTGACTAATTCTTTATAAAAAAATTTCCAACTGTTGCAACAGTTACTCCTGAAGGTCATTCTTTTTTACGTCTTAGAAATATTTGGTGATATTCATTTAAACTTTTGATACAGTTAATGAAACGCTATAAAGTGGTCATTCCAACATTTGAACCAGTTGATGAAACTCTAAAAGTGGACATTTCGCATTTTGTTTGTATTAAAGAGTATAGAAACGATTGGTGTTATACATTCTAACTTTTGAACGTAGTGTGAAACTCTATAAAGTGAACATTCATTTTTTAGTTCATTTGGTTCATTTAATTGGAGTTGTTAGTTATTACAACATTCTCTTTATTTTCAGTTGTGGAAATTCTCAAAACGAACCATTTATTTTGTCAGTTCCTTTTTTTATTTTTACTTTTTTAAATTCCGTTGTTTACCAAATCTGAACTTATCAATTACTAGTTTTATAAGCTCTTTTAAATAGGGTTTTTGAGAAGTTAATAAGAAAAAAAGCAATTTTTCAAAACAATTTTAGCTCCTGCTGTGAAAACGCAATTGCTTCATATCTTCCCACAGGTGACCTGGTGGCAGCCATTTTTTAAATAAAGTTTCGTGGAAATCTTTTGAAGTCATTAAAATAGCAAACCTATTTATTCACTTGCTCTTTTTTACAAATTAACAGCTGTTTGTTGGCGTAATTGCACCGAATGATTTTTGTTTTCAATATATGCTGTTAAACTTTGCATAAACTCGTCGGTTTAAGTAACTTATCAATATTTATTCTAACATTTCGTTTGTAATATTTACTAGAGTCCTTAAATTAGATTAGTTTATCATGTAATATATCAAAATTTTTATTTTAAACATTTATTAAGTTTTTTACCGAGCCAAGTATTTTCCTAAAATCTACGTCTGTTTCTCATAGCCAAATGCAAATGCAGCCCAAGCTAGATTAAGGACATCACATTTCACTTTTTGCCAAAATTTTAGTAAAATGCCAGATATTAAACGCATAAAAAACAAGTATTTAAATAACCTTCGCACCTTCTCAAATACTCGCGCGTGTTGGATATAAGATGATAAATAGCCATCGAGGTGCGCAGCGCCGAGTTGGTTCATATCCAACAAGCGCGAACTGGAATAATTGTTTTATTAAATATCAAATCCCTCGGATACTTGAAAATGACAAAAAAATTTCAATCTGACATTTTTTAGCTTGGCAAAACTTTACATAGGTAGTTTCGATATTTGGTCATTGAGTGAACCAATCAGAACGCTAGAAACGCAATACCCAAAGGCCAAAATATTATTTGGACCAATCAAAAGAAAGATAAAGAGATTACTCCAACCTTATTTCGGCCAATCACAAATGTTGTTAAGTTCTGTGTCCTTTACACGAAGTAATACCCAAAATATTATTTGGACCAATCAAAAGAAAGATAAAGATTACTCCAACCTTATTTCGGCCAATCACAAATGTTGTTAAGTTCTGTGTCCTTTACACGAAGTAATACCCAAAA
>JAOBRB020047427.1:0-15206 GCA_027575285.2 Zoanthus pulchellus | reverse complement strand
TTATCCTGCTGATGAACAGTAACTGTTTTGCTATTTAGTTTCAGTAGCATTCTAGTTATGACTGTTCAGATATCTATTACAATAGAGATGAAACCAATTGGGAGATATATTTTTTCTTCCTAAGCTTCCAACTCCTTCTCCGTGAACAACAAGAGAAGGCTTCCCTGATTTACAAGGAACGTCCTCACCCCTCCAATACAGGGAACGTCAATGTAACATATGAGAGCACCACAACTCCGTAGAAAGTGTGTTGTTCGCCGGGTCACAATTTAAGAGCTCTAGGCGACAGCTCCTTCCACATCCACAGAAGTGGATTACCTTCATAAACTAAACAAATAGAGAAACCTAAGCCGTGTATTAGATTGTGATTAAAATTGATTTCGGACATTTGAGAACTCTCGAGAAATGCTTTCTACATTTCCCTCGTGTTCTCAAACGCCCGTTATGTTTTATCACAGTCTAATACACGGGTTAGGTTTCCTTATTTGTTAGATAAACCATAAAAATGTGTTGGCTATTATACGGCGCGCTTTTAATATTAAAGAGAAAGGAATATATAGAGAGATGAATGACTCGTTTATTAGGAGTATAGACATAAGGACAGAAAGACAAAATAATTGAATAAAGGTAGGACATTTTATTGAACAGATTAGAGAAAGAGACAGAAAGATGGAAGGAGTATGGTTGTCTTTCATCTAGACCCAAATTTGACTAAGTATGATTTTAAGTTAAGTTTTTTTTTCAACTTAACAGTTAACTGATAAGTCTATTTACACTACAGATGTGGCGTGTTTCATTTTTGCACTTAAGAAAGTAAACCGGAAAGAGTGTTGACAGCTTGATAAACATGACATGTCTGGTTCAATAAAACTACATTCCCGTGAAGTTACGTCTTTCGCAACCATGGAGAGAAAAAAGCTTTTATCCTTCGCTGCAACTTTTTTTATTCTTGCTTTGCAAAGACAACAGAATTTGAATGTTCTGAGAAATGTTAATGCAATGCTTTTGTGACATGTCCGCCGCGATTTTGTTTACTTGAAGAAGATTTTAATCTTTCGCCAAGTATACTTAGTGCTCACTTAAATTCTTTCATGTTGCCGGAGTTAAGTCGAAAGTAAGAAATTTTACTTAACCTCGTACTTAGTCGTTTACATACAATTTTTTTCGCTAAGTAATACTTAGCATGCGCTAAGTAAGACTTAAGAGCCTAGTGGAAAGACAACCTATATATAATCATATGTAGACAGATATTCTGATTACCTTGTTCATTCATCAACACCAGATTATGAACGGAAGTACAGACAGAAATACAATCGCTAAGATTCAACTCTCTGATGTTATCAAGGCTCATTACATAAGATTCAGGCCTCTGAGTTGGCATGGAGCAATAGCTTTGAGAACCGAAGTATACGGCTGTATCAAAGGTAAATAAGGAGCATTCTATTTCAATTTTTTTCCTGAATTGACAAAGTTGGAAAGAGAGGCCTTTCGACGGCAAGTTTCCTAGTTAGAACCTTGGTTGTGCCATGATTTGAACTGATATCTGCGACTTTCTCTCCTTCGTAAGCTAACTTAGCTTTTTATTGTACCGTCGCCTGATTAGCCCAATTGGTAAGGTGCCGTTCTATCTTGAGGGATTTAGAACTTAACGGAAATACTTAACGGAAGAATGGAACAATCATTGCAAAGTTCCGTCCCAATTTGAATAAACAAGTCCAAGCCTTCTCTTTGTCTCTATTCCCCTCGGAGATAACTTAACATCTATTAGCTATATATAACTGCGTTGTTCCGTTAAGGGCTAATTTTAACCTGAAGATGACTTTCTGAGTCGAAAACGTTTGTTTTAACTTTCAACTTTTAAACGCTTTTATACCATTTTGATAAATAAAGAGAATTATGGTTGTTGCTAGGGTGATGGTGTTGATAGTAATAAAAGTAATGATATTGGATAGAGTGATGATGATGATAATGATGATGGCGACGCTGACCAAGGTAGTGGTGTGGTAATTATAAGAAGAGTGATGACTGAAATGAAATGAATTGATAATGACAGCGATGATTATTAAGAATGCAATTGTGATGGCTCGCTGATGACAATGATGTTGATAAAAAATGATATGATGATGGCTTTGGTAATAGTTCACGTGATGCTAATGTTGAGTCATTTTGCACCGTTACGTAACATCCGTAGCAACGGTAACTACGCCGTCACGACAGCGGGTACGTGAGATCAATTGTATATTTTTCTCTAGATTTTCCACCATGTGGTAAACGCTTCTCCGCTAGCGCAAATCTTCGCAACAAACGTGTTGTAGGCGGTCATGAATCTCGACCCAATTCTTGGCCCTGGCAAGTTCAGATACGTTTCAACAACACTCACAACGGCGGTGGCTCCATAATCCATCCACAGTGGGTAGTGGCTGCTGGTCACTCTTTTTACAAAAGCAAAGACCCTAACAAATACCAAGTTAGTGTTGGCGAGCATGATACCACAAGACTTGAAGGTAACTAATGTTTTACTAACATGTTTAAAGAAACAATTTTTTTGTTCAAAAACCTTTTGTCTTGCATCACAAAAATTACGAGAGCACTGAATTTTAGAATTAAAAGATTTTTGACTGGGGCTGCAAATTTTAAAGGGTTTGTATCAGTTGTAGGATTTTTGTATGTATGAAACGACCTTATATTTCTAATGGTTATGGCAAAAAAAAAATATATGCACGGTGTTAATAGAGAGCTTATAAGCACCGGAATATTTATTTACGACGGAGGTAGATTAGGTCGAGAACAGTGTTTGAGCGCGCGCCCCACCATGATGGACGCACGCAGAGGAAAAAGGTGCGAAAACAAACTTTGAAGAGCTCAGTCGTAAACAAGATGGTTTGCATGTACAGCAAGAACCTGGAGCAAAAATTAATGTTAAAGTAACTGTATATTAAATCTTACTTTATGAAAGATATATTGTCAATGTTTTTGGTGGTTGAAAATATAAGTTTGATGAAAAACTTTCGCAGTTATGACAGTTTGTAGGTCTCCTTGAAGATCACCACGACCGCATGACGTGTTCAGGTACGCGACATCTGTTTAGTTCCGGTTGGCCTCCATGACAAGAATACTTAACACACTATTAGCATAATCACTTCCGGATATACTTTGACCAAGGAATGGGGGGGCTGGAGAGATAGGGAAAGGCCGACTCTGACGCAAAAGATCTGGCGCAAGAAAATCTATCTTTTGGATCAAAAAAAGTGGCGTAAAAAATATCTAGCGCAAAAAAACTGGATTAAGAATTTGGTTTAAAGATAAAATTCAGGTTATAAATATATCATTTTCGAGCGTGATGGAAAAAGAATCGTTGGAAGAGTTGAAGGTATCAAAAATTATTACCAATTTGTTGAAAGAGAGAGGTTTATCTGACCGTCTAACAGCTGTGTTGATGGAGTGGTGCATTACTTTGTGCGTGTGGGTTCTCACCAAGTTTTGGAGAATTTGTTGCGAGAGACTTTTCAAACAGAAGCATAAATGACAAAAGCGAATTTCTTCGTGAGCAGAGACATTTTCATGACTTAAATCAAGTTATGAAAATTAAATCTGACTTAAAGATAGTGCTTCTAGGTAACATACAAAAACGAGAGATGGAACGTTTATCATTAAAAGATCAAGTTGAAGGATTAACAGTGAAGGAGTTGCGTGAAGAAGCGAAGGAGATGAATATTCGTCGCTACACATGTATGCGTAAACCTGAACTCGTCGAAGCGATACTACAAGCTAAAAGAGAGGCGTTTGCACAGCGAGTTGATGAAGTACCGCCAAAGGGCACAACTATGAGTAAAGGGAGAAAAGTCCAACTAGTTCTACCGAGTGGGGAAAAGATAACCTCCAAACAGTTAGTCCCACCAATAAAGAAAAAGGTAATTCCCCCAAGGAAAAAATTGAATCTAACTTAGAGATAAAAGATTTTGAGTACTATATAGAAAATTAACAACTATGGACAACGCTACAGATAATTTGGAAAGTCTCAAGTTGATTCAATTATATCATATCGCTAAAAAGTTAGGAATCAAGAAACGCAACTATTTACGTAAAGCTGATTTAATCAAAGCTATTCAAGATCCAAAACAAGATCTTTCCAAGTTGTACGTGGGGATGTGCATACACGGCGTCATCAAATATTACTGTACGAGGTGTAAAGGGTCCCAAATCTGCAATCACCACATTCGGAGAAGTCGCTGTAAAAGGTGTGAGGGTGGTTCCGTTTGTGAACATAATAGAGTGAGGTTTAATTGCAAGTTGTGTGGAGGTAACGGCATATGCCATCATGGGAAGAATAGGAACATGTGCTTTGAATGTATAAATGGAAGGTCAGAATATAAAGTCGCTGTCTAGGTTATCATTTGTTGTGATATTCATAACCTGAATCGGGTTATGAATAAAATTTAAATTCGACCTAGAGAAATCTAGAGCTGAATATATCAAACAAAACCCGAGATGGAAATAAAGACACAGAATTTGGAATTACTCACATTGAAACAGTTATTCCCTATAGCTAAGGCTAACAAGATAAAGTACTACGAACATTTTCGAAAAAAGGACCTCATCTATGCGATTGAAAATCCACATGAGGACTATACACACTTGTATCGTGGGATGTGTATACATGGATTGGTGAAATATGAGTGTAAAACTTGTCACGGCGGAGGAATTTGTAGGCACAACAAACAAGCGTCATCGTGTAAAACATGTCGCGGTGGTGGTATTTGTGATCACAACAAACGTAGGACTATATGCAAAGATTGTAACGGCGGTAGTATTTGTCACCACAACAAGATTCGGAGTATATGCAAAAAAATGTAACGGTGGAAGTATTTGTAAGCACAACAAGGTTCGTTACACGTGCAAAGATTGCAACGGTGGAGGTGTTTGTATACACAAAAAGATTCGTTACACGTGCAAGTTATGCGGTGGTAAGGGGATTTGTACTCACGGAAGGATAAAACGGCGCTGTAAGGTGTGTAAGGGTAAAAAATAGCGGGGTGGGCATCGATACACAAGATTCATAACGCGATTCACGTTATGAATAACAAAAAACCCAGCAGAATTGTTTGCTTATCCGAATCAGATAAGGAAACGTTTTGTCAAAAGAGTTCTGTGAGAACATTTTGGCCAAGAATGTTCTCTAAAGTCGTGGATCACGGTTCCAAGAACTGTGGTACCTTAGAGGGCTTACCCATATCATGATCCTGTCGGTTGTACCTGAGACTCAAAAGCTCCCAAAGAATATTTTGGTCAGGAAT
Organism: Zoanthus pulchellus; assembly: GCA_027575285.2. Taxonomy (NCBI): domain Eukaryota; kingdom Metazoa; phylum Cnidaria; class Anthozoa; order Zoantharia; family Zoanthidae; genus Zoanthus; species Zoanthus pulchellus. Next base: position 9,912 of record JAOBRB020047427.1, on the reverse strand, counting down.
ATTCTCCGAGAACATTTGAAGTTACAAAGTACAATGTTGGTTTGCAGTCTTGTGGTACTGTTGGCACTGCACCTCTTAAATGAGCCGAAATCAGGAACCCCAGAGCTATACGGCGCGTTAGTACCTGTGTGTCTCAGTGTGCTTCGCGACTGGCCCCCCAAGCAAAATTACTACTCAAAATTAATCCCAGAAAAGTTGACTACGCTTTTCTCTAAAAAATCTTAAGTACTAATCTCACCAGTTTACCGCGTCTTCAGTTCACACACTGAGACACCTATTTTCGGGATTTTCCAACTTGACTTTACATTTTTTCGATGTAATTTGTCGTTTAAATTAACGTGTTTATTATTTACTGTGGGGTAGGGATCAGTTAACAAACCATAAGACTCCTTAGCACGCTGCTTAGAGCTGTTTAGATAGTACTGAGCGAGCTGCTTAGATCTGCTTAGATGGTACTAAGCGAGCTGCTCAAGAGCTGCTTAAGGATCTTCAGCACCTCTTGATTTTTCACTGGAATTTACCTAGTTTGATCTGTTAGCAACACTGAAAGAGCCAGCCAGCAAGCGTCACCATCCAGCCAGCAAGCGTCACCATCTAGCCAGCAAGCGTCACAAGAAGCCTTTAGTAAGCCTATAGAGATGATGATAGTCAACCATAAGACCCTTTGAGCAGCGCTGCTCAAAGTCGTCACATAACAATAGTCACGCGAGAGATAGATGCAATCTCACGTACGATCTTGGTGATGGTGATGTCTGAGATATTAACCTTCTTGGCAAATGAACTTTTGGTAATGCCAAGCTTATTCTTATACTTACTCTTGAGACATAGGTAAAAGTAAACTATCGCTGCAGCCACAGATTGAGGGTTGCTACGTTCAAGCAATTCACTGGTATCTTCAATGTAACGAGTAATGGTAATAATGTTATTGTAATGTTTCTGATCGACACTCGTCTGCTTCATTACCCACGGAATGAGTTTTTCTGGTGTGGTGTACTGCGTGCGAGCATCTGGGAAGGCTTTGAGATACCTTGTCATTCCAAAGGACATATTCTTCTGTTTGACTTGGAAGAGTTTACGAATATAACTTGTGGTTCTGTACTCACCCATCTCTCTGTACACGTTAAATAAGCAGGCAGCAACAATCGCCTCTCTCCCTTTACCGCGTATAATTTTACCTTCAATATCCATGATGCGATTGAATCTAGCTTGGACCGTGTTCATCATCGCTGGTGAGATATCAACGTTGTGGCTATGAAACACTGACTTGATGCTGTTGCGTGTCTTTCTAGGGGCGGTGTCACACCTGCTTGGATCACGGGACGTTTTGGTATCCGAAGCACCGTACCATCTCCATTCCTGTTGAAAGTCAAGAGTTTTGAATTCTAACCCACACTGACCGCAGAATGTGACTCCAGAATCATCCTTGGAGATACGTTCATGTTTACAGTTCGTTATGACGGAATTCACATCCAAAGCGTCGGTGAACGTCTCGCCGCATGATGTGCAGTATCCTCGTCCATCAGGCCAACTTTCAATGTTGTTGTGAAGACAATCACTTTCTTTTGAGTCAGTTTCTGATGAAAAAAGACTCTGGAACACTTCATCAAGGCGTTGCAGATTGTCAGCGAAAAGGTTGGTGTTCATAGCTGAGTTTTTTTAGATGGTCAGACATTTTATCTTTTCAAAATTATCCAAGTTGCCGCCCATAACCATATCCTGATATAGCGTTCGATGCCGAGGGGTTAGTACAGAGGCGACGTGTGGATCCCATCGGCAGCTACAATTCTCCTGTCGTAATAAGCACTTAAGCCTAATTTGTCTTGAGTATAATTGAAAACCTGGTTCTCTCTAAGGTCTAGCTATTAGGTCTTTTTTCCGCAATGGCATAATGGCTGAGTGCAAGTGTATGAATTCCATCATCTAAGATAAATCTCTTATCATCGAAAGGTGATAGAGCCACCTTGTTGACTGCCTCGGTATAAACTGTATGTTTATGGCTTCTTATAACGTTCATCTTTCTCATCTGCTGTTGTTGGGTGAATAGGCATTCCTTATAATCATCGTACCTTATATGCTTCTTGATGACCGCCTTAGTGATACCCTTACACTTCTTTTCCTCACCCCCTTCATCCATTTTATATGAGTACTGCTTAGGCCTTAAACCTACAAACCCGGTAATTTGCTTACCAGCCGCTTCATCTTTGAACATACCAATGATCTTCTTATTTACACCCACCTCAATTCGAGATGGGTGATCCTTTGGATAATTTGACGTGTCAAACATAGATTTCACATCTGGGGCGATGTCCTTGTAGAAATCATCAGTCTCAATCTCATAGGCAAGAGAATCTGTATCGGTGAACAGCAACTTCGCCTTATCTCCATACTTCATCTTGATGTAGTTATAATGAAACTCATACATCAACGTCTTGCTCAAGTCTAAGATACACATTCCTAGGTAGACTGGTTTGTTGAACGTTAACTTTGTTTTCTTCATGTGGATTGCAGCTAGATTCTCACAAAATATTGTTCGATGTTTGAAGTTGGGCTTTGATATTAGCTTTCTAGCTTGCTTCTGATTAGTGACCAACTTAATTTCAGCCCTTTTCCGAATATTTTCCATCGTCTTTCCGAAGACTGAATTGTTCATAAGCTTGAAGAAATTCTTCTCGAATTCGTTGCTAGATTTCATCCTTAGGTTAGTGTTCAGCATGATGTACGGTTTCATCCATTCACTCTCTTCGAATGTAACTCCTCGATGAATTTTTACAAGTTTCAGCCCCTTATTCATGTATAGCTTGACATCCTCATAATGGAGAACATACTTCATCTTATGATTCAAGTTGGGGACCAACTTTTCCACTTTATTAATCTTTACTCTCTCCGGCGCCAACGGGTATTCATTGTGTAGATCATGTAAATCCTCTGGATATTCGAAATCAACTTCGATGATGCAGGGATATTTATGCCAGTCCTTGAGCTCATTCTCTTTCATCCATCGGAAACCGTGAGTTGGTAACTTCTTGCACATTGCCCATCCGTAAAGATTATTCGCGTCTAGGTAAGTTATATACTTTGTGGGCTTATTTTCATCATAATTGCTCATGTATGGATTATTAGCCTCGCCATATCTCGTTGTGATCATCGATACGCCACCGCGTATCCCACGTTCAATCATAAGCAGCATATCATAATCAGTAAGCAACTCCAACTTCACTTCAGTTAATTTCAGACATGCATCCCAAGCTAATCCTGGGGCTGTATAGTACCAGGCTGGATCTAGTTCATAATTTTCACAACAAACATCTCTGAAATTTTCAAATACATCTGCTAATAGTAATACATCCAACTTTAGGTAAAGATCATGGTAATCCCTCATCGTTTTCATCTCGAAAGTTTCCCAAACCTTATTCGCGTGGTCATAATCCTCATCTGAAATATCTTTGTTGTATAGCTTCGAGTAGAATTCATTCTTTGGTGGAAGTTTTCTCTCTTTGAGCTTATCAAAACTATCAAAATAATCGTAAGGGAATACACCCTTTCTCTTCAACAACTCTAATTGCTCACCTGTATAGAACCTCGCGAGGGTCTTGAAATCATCCTTTGTTAAATTATTAGCCAACTGATCTAGACTTGACTGCATGAATTTGCATGAATCTATGAATCTTAACTCTCTTTTCACTTCTACATGTTTACCCTCTTTGTTCACAAAAGCGTCAACTACAAGCTCTTTCGTGAATGTGATATACTTTTCCTCATTGTTGGGGATGCAGTTAATCTTCCCTTCACTTGCACCAAGACTCTTTATGAAGATGTGACTATCATACCCCGCTAAGTTATGGAATATTACTGGGATGAACTTTGGAACTCTGTATTTAAGATTACACTCATTGTGAGCTGCACCTCTAAGCTTTCCGGTTAGGTGGCAATGATCCAAAACCTTATCTTTACCTAATTTGCCTTTACAAATATGGCAACGCTTTGCGAGTTTATATGCCATATACTCCCTTGGAGTCCTATTCAACTTCTTAGGGTATTTGAATTCTTCATAAATTCTCATAATGTCAACTTCCAAGTTATCTACGAGTATCTGTGATACATCATCATCTGGAGATTGAGCTGTGTATATCACAGGATCTTTCTTGTATATCTCATCGTCGAAACACTTGATGAGATAACAGAAGCCTGACGGTTTATGTTTTTGATACTTGTTTGTGAAACTAGTCTCGCTGTTAGGCGAGCATGTATGTATCTTCTCAGTGAAACATTCAAAGTCAGCGTAGACTACAAATGGGACTTTCATCTTCCGGTTATGATTCTTGAATGATAAATATGTGGGGTTTCCATCCTTATCCTTAGGCATCTCAATTCTTACTTCTTCATTATTGCGACAATATTCTTCATGTGTTTCTAATGAAGCACTTGATTGGAATGAATTTAGACACCTATCACAAACAAAACGTTTGTGTTGCTTGTTATTGATCTGTGAGGATATTAACCTGCTAAAATTCTTAATCCAGCAGTAATGTTTCGTTTCCTCGTTCGATATTTGAAGAAGTCTAATCATTTCACCCTCATTCTTATTACTTATCCTCTGTGGGTAAACACCATCTGTAGGGTTATAGCTGAATACGTTAATCCTATAAGGATTCTGATTTTCAAACTTATCAATATCTTTCAACGACACTGGGAATTCTATTCCAGTCCAATCAAAACTCTCAGAATCCTTTTTCATCTGTTTATTCAGTCGTTGTGGATCCTTCTCTCTTTGAAATACAGCTGATGTTACAGCCCATTTGAAACACTCGTTATCATTCTCATTCTTAACGTTTATTATTGCCTTTTTAGCAGCAAGAGTTGGACAGAGTGGAATGTAGGAACTGCCAGCCATTGGCTCGTAAGGGTTTACATGGATATCTAAATACTCAATTCCATCATATACAAAATCACTTCTTTCAACATGACCCAAATCGTATTTCTCATCCATCTCTTCACCCATTTTAATAATTGATTCTGAAATGTTTGTCCCATCTGCTATTATTTTGTTATCGGAATGATAGTAATAGATAATTTCAACTGACTCATCAGTCTCTTTGTCTTTTGCATAAAACTTACCAGCAGCGACGAACTTTACTTTTATAGGCAAGTTTTGATTTTCGAAAAGTTCTTTTATTTCATCTTTAGTACGATCTACGAAAAAACCAGGTGTAAAATACTCCTTCCCCTCTTCTTCGCATTCTATTCTGTAGGTCTTAAGATATCCTCTGAATCCTGTTTCTACTTCACGTATGGTGAATTTGAAATACTTGAATTTATCATCTTTAGTACGAGTTTCTACCTTGAATTTCTTTATCACCCCTTCTTCGAGTTCTTCATCTTCGAGTTCCTCCTCCTATTCCTCCTCCTGTTCTTCCTCCTGTTCCTGTTCTTCCTGTTCCTGTTCTTCCTGTTCCTGTTCTTCCTGTTCCTGTTCTCGTTCTTCCTTCTCTTTCTTTCGCAAAGCGTTGATGAGTTTCCGTTTGGTCATCTTGTAATATTTAGGGATTCCCTTCTCTTTGGCAAGGGCCTTCAACTCTTTCACTGTGCGCATATCCTTCTTAGTTTTAGTTGTGAGTGGTTCCTGACCCAACTCCTGCCTACTCAAAGCATTGATGAGTTTTTGTTTAGTCATCTGATGATACTTTGGAATTCCCTTCTTTTTGGCAAGGGCCTTCAACTCTTTCACTGTACGCGTATCCTTACCCATCTCTTGTCTACGCAATGCGTTGACGATCTTTCTCTTTGTCATTCGAGAGTACTTTGGAATGTCTCGCTCTTTAGCTAAGGCTCTCAACTCTTTCAATGTTCGATTAATCAAGGGTGTATCCTGATCCTCGTCAACAAATATAACTTTGGGTGATGTAGGGGCTGGTGCTGCTTCTTGTTTCGATGATTTCACGGCATTACCCTGCTTCGTGTCCTTCTCCTCATCAACAAAAATGACTTTTGGTGATGAAGTTACTGATGTTGCAGCAGCAGCTTCTCGTTTCGGTGATTGAACCACCCTGAATTTACTCAAAGTATTTTTGAGTATTTCTTGCATCATTCGGTAATAACGTTTCGGGATACCCTTCTCTTTGGCGAGGTCTCTCAACTCTTCCAACGATTCTTTTTCCATCACGCTCGAAAATGATATATTTATAACCTGAATTTTATCTTTAAACCAAATTCTTAATCCAGTTTTTTTGCGCTAGATATTTTTTACGCCACTTTTTTTGATCCAAAAGATAGATTTTCTTGCGCCAGATCTTTTGCGTCAGAGTCGGCCTTTCCCTATCTCTGCTGGTAACTACTATATTATTGTGATTAAATAGATTACTATTCATCGTGGCTGTTAGTTAATAAATTAATTATTTTTTCTTTTGTCTTACGACAAGCCACTGTGATGTTTGCGAACAATATCCCAGTGACTTGTCGTGAGACAATAGAAAAAATAGTAAATTTATTTACTATATTATTTTTGGTCGATGATGTCGAAAGCAGCTTGGTTTCTGTTTTTGTTTGAGTCTGCAAATTGAACTGATAAATTAATCATTAGAGAACCACATTTCTTTAACTGTCCAAAATTCTGTCTTTTTGCCGTTACAGGTGGCTAGTTAAACTTTTTAAAACTGGTGAGCACTCTTTCCTTAGCAATGATCAATACTGCAAACCACCCTTCCTATAGCAATGATCAATACTGCAAACCACCCTTCCTATAGCAATGATCAATACTGCAAACCACCCTTCCTATAGCAATGATCAATACTACAAACCACAATTCCTATAGCAATGATCAATACTGCAAACCACCCTTTAGCAATGATGTTTTTACTGACTATCATTTTAAATTTTTCCAAACGTTTGCTGTGGGTTTTACCAGACTATGAAGGCACATAGAACATGTTATGTTTCTTAATTAATTAATTAATTAATACTGCAATAAACGTTTTCTGTAATGATGATTACTAATGATTAGAAATCTTTAATCACCAAAACTAAGATTCTCTTGATTTATGTCGATTTCAGGGTATGAACAATTTATGGCAGTTGACAAGATCTTTGTTCATCCAGGATTTGTTCTTGGTAACAAAACGTACCATGGAAATGATGATATTGCCTTGTTACGCTTAAAGAAACGAATCGTATTCTACGACCGTGTTCAACCAGTTTGCCTCCCTGGAGAAAATTACGAGCTTCCCGTCGGAAAAGATTGCGTCGTGACCGGCTTTGGCAAAACATCTGAGAACTCGGGCTATTCACCAGTGCTGAGAGAAGCACGACTTCCGATTGTACGGAAAGATATCTGCAACAATAGCACATCTTATAACAATACAATTGAAGAAAAATATTTTTGTGCAGGGTACCCTCAGGGCGGCATTGATGGTTGTTACGGAGACTCGGGTGGACCTTTAGTATGTGAAAACGAAGAAGACAAATGGGTTTTGACAGGTCTGGTGGAATGGGGCAAGGGCTGTGCACGGTCTCACAAGTACGGGGTTTACCTTGAAGTGAGGCGAATGTTGCCATTTATTGAAAGTACACTCCATGGTAAGAGTAAATGTTAGGATTTTTGGCTGTGGGAGTAGGTGGGGTGATTTGTATCATTTAAAATGGAATTAACTTATGTTTATTGGACCGCCGTATGTTATTATAGGAAAGTACCAGTTTTTCGTGCTTGAATTAATTCGCTATTATTATTGTTATAATTTTTATTCTCGAGTGTGACATTAGATTCATAAACAGTAAAAAGGGTGATATTTAAGCTCATGACAACTTAATACTGTTGACAGTAACAACAACAATAAGGTTAAAAAAACGTTATTAATAACTTTGATGATAACATAAATTTTAGCAATAACGATAAAGATAATTTAAGAACAACGATGACAATGAATTTGACAAAAACAGCAAAGTTGGCAGAAACATTAAAAATGATAACATAGTCTATGGCAATGACTGACAAAAGAAAAACAAAGACAGTTACAGTGGCAATGATGACGAAAATAATCATAACACAAAGTTGACAATAACAATTGAAATGACAATGATAGCGATAATAACAATAGTACAGTTGATTATGACGATGATATATAAATCTGATGGTTATATAACGTTAAAGACAAAGAAAATGACAATAAAAACATTAATGTTGACCCTAATGATGGAAATAACGTTAGACAATACCGATGACAATAAAGTCCGGATAAACGCTGGCAATGACGATGAAAATAGGATGATCGTGAGTATGCTAATTGTTCATGTTACAGATAGATTTTTGAAGTGCATATGACATGGATATTATTTTGAAATATTTTAAACTTTAATGTATTTCTGATTATAAACTAAAGTTATTTACTTCCAGAAATCGTTTCTCGTTGTTTTATTACGTGTTGAAGATGCTTATTTTTTTCTAAAAAGTGTCCGCCTTCTCCGCGGCCAAACCACCGCCTGTGACACCACATTGTTTGCAACGTTTCTTTGAAGAAAAGAAAAAAACAGCAATGGAGGGTAAAACGAAGAAAAATAGTGGAAGATACTGCATCGCCGGAGCGCCGAATAAAGAAAGCTGTTAAAATACTAGCTGTACGCAAGGCATAAGAATGCAACTTGCAAACAATGTGACGTCAACCCAGAACCCAGACTCCGGACAAATTTTTACTTCAAAATTGTGTTTTCAAGACGCAAAAAACCGTGGTTAGATTAATTTTGAGGACTTAAAATATTAAATTTGTTTTTCTCAAGTATTAAGCCGGAAAATGCCGAAAAAAAATCCGTGTCATATGCACTTTAAGCTCCAATAAACTCTGGACAGAGTAATAAAAACATTTTTCAAAATAAACACTTTTGTCGTCGCAGGACACCCAAAATGCGGAGTTCGTTTTTTATCTGGACAGCATTCCCGCCAAAAACGAATTGTGGGCGGCCGCGAAGCTCATCCGAACTCCTGGCCGTGGATGGTTGATCTTCTTATTCTTCCACCATGGAATCTATCTGGGCATGCGTGTGGCGGTTCGCTGCTTGATCCAAAGTGGATCGTCACTTCCGCTCATTGCTTCGGCTCACACAAACGTCCAAGCCAATGGGAAGTGAGGATTGGAGAACACAACGAATCAGTGAGCGAAGGGTTTGAAGAAATCATTGCAATAAAGAAAATATATATACATCCGGGTTATGTAGCAGGTTCACAAAACTCTACTGGTGACTTTGACATTGCTTTAATTGAGCTCAAGCGACCAGCTGTATTTTATAAGCGAGTTCATGCCGTCTGTCTTCCGAATGAAAACACAAAGTTCAGAGGTTAGATTTCACAAATTTATGTTTTTCATTTGCCTTTAACTAATACGTTTTAGAGAGTTTGCCAATGAATACTCACTTATGTTGTTACATGCGGCGTTTTCGGATTGATAAGAAGACAATGACGCATGTTTTAACAGAGACGATGACTTGTTGTTACTGGTTGATAATGTAATGGTCCTAAAATGCGACAATTTGTGACTCATGATGTCTGAATGTGAAGCATGGTAATAAACAGCTAGTTTTGGATGGAGACGACTCGACTCACTCAAAGTATAGAATGCAAAACGTAGGAAATATTATTATTACTTAGTTTGACCATTTAATTCATACTAATGCTAGAATTATTAAGACACACCCTCGCTTCATTGCTTGGATAAAGACCTTAAACCTTGGGACCATACTCTCGATATACATAGTAGTATTAGTAACAGTAGTAGTAATAATAATAATAATAATAATAATAATAATAGTAGTAGTAGTAGTAGTAGTAGTAATAGTAGTAGTAGTAGTTAATAATAATAATCTTTATTCAATAACAATAATAATAATGGGATAAATACTATTAAAAATGTAAAAACTACTGATAAAAATACT
>JAOBRB020047317.1:4573-15207 GCA_027575285.2 Zoanthus pulchellus | reverse complement strand
AAAATCTGTAATGCTTTGGCAATATGTAATAACGTTTACGTCATGCCAATAAAGCTCGTTTACTACTACTACTACTACTACTACTACTACTACTACTACTACTACTGCTGCTGCTACTAGCTTACTGCTACTGCTACTGCTGCTACTATCAAAAGTAGGATTTGACCTATTTTATGCTTTCATAGATTTTAACAAAGTCATATGTAACAAGTGATATGCAGTAGGTGTATTGCGGACTAGAAGAAAGTCAGAAGAGGTGCAACTCAGGGAAAAGTAAACGACCCTTATTTGTTACAGCGTTGATTATATTACCGTGAACACATAAAATATGTCTGGGATGCTTATAGTGTTGTAACCAGTCACATGCGAGATCTTCACACCACAGAGTTCACAGGCAAGAAACCGTTTTCTGTCGGCCACGGAACAAATTATTTTTGTTTTGTTTTAAAATTAACGTTACAACACAATAAACATTCCAGATATATTTTAGATGTTCAGGGTAATATAATCAGCACTGCAAGGGTTTTGTTAGCCGATCTTTTTACATCGCAAGTGACAATGGAAGTACAGTACTTGTAAAGCATGCTAACCTTTCTATTTGACTCTATAATTTCGCCATTAACAGTAAATGATAATGTATAGTAGATCATCAATATACTTTCTTAGATTGGATCAGTACCAACGGAACGAAATATAACACACCTAAACACAAATAATTACATTTAGAAAGAAAAATTGCTTCCGTAAATACGCTTTAACTTTGATAATCATTTTCCATCGTAGAAAAACTTTTGTTTTCATTACTTTTATAATCAATGGACTCTTAGTGTGAACCTTTACGGCCGTTGGGGAGGTGCGCGCGCAGTGGGTACTGCACCCCCTAGGCCCTGCGTACGGGCATGCCGTGATTTAACTTTAATTACTAATATTTTTAATCGCATTTACATTGTAAGCAATCTTCGCTTGAACAATTTATATGCACAAGCCTTGACATTGTGGCCTTAAGGTGACTGTTCAAGACTGGTTCCGCACGTAACCGCAAGGATCTTTTATATCATTGTTACGGTAAGAGCTGGCTCAGTGATGCAGGACGTTTTATTATTGATACTAGTAAACTCAATGGCATTGTCAATTTTTTGCTATTGATTGCTATCAGCGCATCGAAAGATGAAATTATAGTACAGCTCTACTTTTTTACTTTTAATATATTTCCAATAATACTGTACCTCTTTCATCCTTTCTTTTCAGTGGTTGTGAAACTTCCTTGTTTCGTCTTTCTTCTTCTTCCACTTCGTCCCGTATCATTGTTGTAGTTGATGTGACAACGGACGTTTCTGTGAAGTCTGGTTGAAATCTTTTACTGCTATTTTGGTTTAACTTATTTTGTTCATAGTCGATACCATTCCTAGTATTAGGCTCTTGTTCATGACCTGGGTGACTTGCGTATGGCATGTATGGCCACTGGAAAGTGTGCTCATGGAATGAATTTGACCATGGATGAATTCCATATACATTTGCTAAGTGTTGCCGTTCTCGTTCAAGCATAGCATACTGTGCAGCTCGTTCTGCAGCTTTATTACGAAGAATTCGATTAATCGAGCTAACACTCGGAGTACTATCTCGATCACAAATCCCCTCTTCAACTAATCGATCTCTAATTTCCCATGCAAATATTGTAGGATTCTGTTGTTTGTATTGAACTATCTTAGCAACCACTGGTGGAGTTGCAACTTTGGGTTTACTTCCACCTATAGAACCAGGTCGTATAGAACCAGTCTCATAATACCTCCCCAATATTTTGCTCACGCATCCATGCGAAACTAGTAGACGGCGAGAAATCTCACATGGCCGCACGCCGCAGGCAGCAAGCTGCACAATGCGGTGACGAATGTAGTCCGGGAGAGGTCTTCCATTGACAAAGGTTCCCCCAAGTTGGTTGTATCCACCATGACCAGGAAATTGAAATGAAAGTGGAACTGGTAAAATAAAAAACATAAAAAGCGGCTAAAAGTTCAGGTAATCACCGAAGAACACGTATTTGTTAAGTGCCTCATATTTTTAGCGGTTAATAAATGAACTTGTAAATAAATCTACATTTTAACATTAAAATAAAACCTCCAGAAAAAGTTAAACATATTTTCTGCAGCAACAAGATATAGCATATGCGCAAAAAATGTACACAAAAAGTACCTTTCTCAGTATTTTTTTTCTGTTTTTGTACTTCATCAATAATCTTTAATTAGTAATTTTAAATGGTACTTATCAATTTTCATTAAAAAGTTGCAGTTTATAAAGGCTGGGAAAGACTGTTATCACGTTCGACACGGAATTAATGTCGGATACTCATTTTTGATTGTAATCTTCTTTAGACATGTTTAAATGTGCTTTCAGAACTTAATAAAGTTTCACTTTTTATTCATAAAGAATGATAAAATTTTAAATTCTGATTTATTTTACTGATCTGATCAGTTTTTCATACATTCAAAAAAACAGAATGATTTCTACGCTGTTGTTTTTGATGTCGTGATAATTGATATTTTTGTCTTGCAAATGTACATTTTCGTTTTCATTAAGTTTAAATCCCAAAAAGTTTTAATTCATTTTGCATTTTTATACCAAAAGCAAATTTTGATTTTGATATATATTACAATTACAGGTTTGAAATCGCTATGAAGGATTGTTTCATCTATCTTCAAATCATGAATGATTCTATGATGAGGTGATTTATCTACAACTGGATCTCAAAGATATTTTAATATACTTATTATATATATATAAAAAAGACCTGCGGCTATCTTGCAGCACCACAATGTTATAAACAATTAAGAGTTAGTGATTGTACAAAAATACTAAACAAACGAGTGCATCTGATTTAACGTCAGTTTATGTTGAATGAAATGAAAAAAAAAAACCCACATATTTTAGCACCACTGATTTTTTTTCCCAAAATTTCTTAAGTTATGTGTATTTCTAAATGGAACGAACCGCATTAATTTAGAAAGATATTGCTGTCAGTGTGAAATGCCTTGTCCGACAGTTTTGCGAAAAAGAGTCAGCATATTGCAAAAAATGTTTCAATATAATTGAAAAACGAATTAAACGTTTTGTGAAACGTCAATGATAAAATCAAATTTTTAACATCAATCTCTTGTTATGCATTTTACCAACAGATTTGTTCTTTATAGATAGGCCACAGGGTCTTTGTAATAAAAATTAAGATTTCAAACTGATAAAATTTTTAAATGATAGATAAATTTAAAACAAAGTAATATCAAAGCCTTATTCAAATCTAATGCATTGTTGTAGTTGACAGTTCCATGGAAACCGAATGAGATTTAGGGAAAACATTTGTTTATATGTGAAAATACAGAAAAAAGATTTACAACAAAGTACAGACGATACGTATATATCAAAAAGAATAAAGCATTTACTAAACATGAAAATGCAATATATAGCCAATTTCTTTAAGGAATATTGCGGTTTCTAGAGAGAAAAAAACCTGAAAAATAGATGATGTTTTAAAGATCGCGATGCAAAATGTCTTTTTCTATGTTAAAATATTTGCTTTGGCTTCGGACAATATAACGTTCTGAAAACATACTGAGGATAACAAAGGTGTATCAATACTTTCAAAACCCAGAAGCAATACAAAACAACTATTTTTCAGTTTTTGAAAGGTTGTTCATGCATTAAAAAGATAATTCAGAGAAAAAACTAACAGTCAGCTAAATTGGATTATTTTCATATTTATCAATTTATGTAACAGTTAGGAAAATATCAAAGAAAAAATCTGAACGATAAATCATGCGCAAGGAAAATCTGTTGACCACACGTGCTTTTCCTTTTAAATTTTGCTTATGGAAGTCAAGTTTTATGATTTTTTTCCTTTTAGTTTTAATGTTGGTAAGAAACCTTTTTCGTATTTTCACAAAAAGATGGACTGTGTGTTGTCTACTGTTGACTTACTTGTATGCTGCATCGTTTTCAGCCCAGGCCTAGGAATTTATTTCACCCTCAAACTTGAACGTACGATTATGATCTATGATGAAAAAGGTGTGTAGATAGGTTGGATTTAATGAAATAAACTAAACTAAATAAAAAAACCTGATGAAATAGGTAAAACGTTTGAGTTCAAACTTACAAACCTTTGAGGTGCTGAATGAGGGGGATGAGCCGAGCCTTAGACGAGCGATCACCAGTGACTGAGCAAATTTCACTTGTTTAGTCAGAATTTATATCAGTTTAATGCTTTTAAAATCAAATTAAATCAGCAATAAGATCTTTTTACGCAGCTGTGCGCTTGGTTATTAAAAGATCACATTGGCAAATCAAAGCGTAGGCAAAGAGGCTTGGTGTGAAGTAAAACAACAAATCGTACGAGCTTACAGCGTTATTCTTTGTAGAAACTTTCTCATGGGATACTAGCATGCTTCAACCAGCTGTTGTTTATCGTTAATAGAATAATAAATAGTCTAACAGATGGTGGCTAAATGCATTAGACCCACGTGAGATGACAAAGTTGGTTACTACTAATCTAATTACCCCGCCCGCCTGTAATCTTAAAAGTCCCCAAAATTGTACACCCTGTTCTCTATTTGTAAGGTACTTTATTTTAGAAATTTTGGTTTTCACTTAAATTTCTATAAGGATCTTAAAAAGAAAACCTGATTACAAAGATCTTGTAGCAATCTTGAAAAACTCAGTAAGAGAATTGTAGATGGTCCATTTTCTGCATGATGTGCCGAAAACAAACGGGCCCTTTAGCCACTTTATTGCAGAAACAAAGGGCGGGACGTTTAATGAGAATTTTCAGAAACAGTTTCTTTGTATGTCTATACATCAGATATGTCAAATGCTGAACTTTCACGCTGTACAAATGTGCAGTGGGCAACAACCATTGAAGAGTGTTCAATTTCGGTCAGTTTTGTGAACTTCTACTTGAATATGCAAAGAAAAGACAACGTGTTAATTCACCAAAAATGGTCTGATTATCTAGTTTCTAAATGGGCTCCATGCGCTGTGTCGTGATGCCCAAAGAATGATTATTTTGTTGTGAGTAAAAATCGAACGTTAAAGAGAACAAGGTTTTGAGAAACATATACTCGGTGATATCTCATTTTTTGTTCGCTAGCTAGAGTTAATTTTTTTTTCTGAGCCTTGTGACTTGTGTGAGCCGAGTGCCTAAGTGCGGTTTCTGTAGTGTGATGCGGACGAGAATCTTTGATTCCCCCTGGATGGACTCGGTTGGGGCATGTAGGTTAGCTCCCAGTGTTGTAGGTATCAGCTATCATTTTTTGATTTCGGTTGGATAGAAGGATGAGCTAGCTTTGGCGAAAAAAAATTTCACATTTAGATTCAAATCTCGGCTTAGCGAGTGATCAAACGCTAAATCCCTGATATTTTCTATCTACGTCAAACATAACTCCTTTACATAGAACCTAACAACTTTTATATATTATACAGGGCACTTTTATGAAACCTCTAGTCATTTAATTTATGTCTAAAATATAAACAGCTTGATTTAAAAGCAATATCGTCTAAGTTTATATTTTTTTGTACGTGTTTGCAAGTTAGGGCTTAATGACACCTTATATTAGTATTTTTAATGTTCCAAATTCCTGTTCTGAGAGTCCATACTGGTACAATTGCTATTTATTTCCAGCAAATTATTAGTTTTGAAAATTGTCTTGGTTTGGCGTTGAACTCGTCTTTTCTTGTAAAAGCATACATATCGCAGATAAAGTAAAACCTTTGTTTTGAATGTGAATTGTGTTACTCTACGTAGCCTTGGTTAAAATTTAAATGTAATGATTTGCATTTTACTTATTAGCTGCTCATTTAATTTCGGCAAGTTCTAAAGATGAAAAAACCTTCAACTTATCTCAATTTTTAGTGAAATAGGAGTTTATTTTCTGAAAAACTGTTCACATAAAGTAGTCTTCCTCACATTTAGTGCTGCGTCCTATTCTGAACAAAATTCAATATATCATAACAGTTATTTATGCTAGTTTCATTAAAATGTTGCAAGTTTCTTCATTTCTTTAGCAAATGATCAGATTTACACACAATAAGAATCAATTAGTTATTATTAAAATATTTATACAGTAACAATTTAAACGTATATTATATTTATTGAAAAAAATTCAATTATTTTTTAACGTCATTTTAAATTGACATTTTAAAGCAAATGCAGGGTTTCTCGGTTATTAGGACGAATTCACAACAATATTTATCTGTCGGAAATGATGCCAATCTCAACCAATAACAAGGAAGATTATAACTATTTATTTGATCTTAAACATAAACACCTTTTTAAGGGGTTCTTGCTTTAAGATTCTTGTTCTACTTACAAAAGAGCATTAGCAAATCTGTAAACAGATAAAGATTTACCGGCGGCATTTTGTCCTTCCTGTTTGAACAAAGTAAAAACGAACCTTGTATCTTTCAAATGAAAACATAAAATTACTGTTTCCAGATGTTTGCATTTTTTTGGTTTCCAAAACGTTCATTTGATGATTAACATATTTTCTTATCTTTCAGTTTCTTAAAATTATTTTTGTAACCATTTTTGTCAATATTGGGATTTTAAAACTTAAATAGGTTAATGAAAATAATGTAAACAAATGTTCAAGAACACTTAATAAAAGGACGCAAAGATCAAAAATGCAAGTTGCTTCCAAAAGCTATTTAAAATAATGACAGAATAAAGCGCATGCGCAACAAAATTTGTATTTTTCTTGTACATTCCATCAAAAAATGTTTGATCTCTGTTAATAAGCATAGAGTATTAAAACACAGTTATCATAAGTTTATGCTTAAAGTATGAGCAAAGTTATAACCCGGTTTTTTTAAAGGTATTTAAAAAATACGAATTTTTTGTGTAACTATGTTTTTATTCACTTGAAAATTTAATTAGGGTCATTTTTAATCATCATTAGCAATATAAAGACCACGAACTCAAAAAAAAACACAGAGAGAAAACGATGAAAACCAACACAACAATTAAAATGGAAAACAAGCATTTTAATTTTTTTATTGAAATTTTGTTGCTGTTGGCGAAAGCTCTAAAGTTTAAAAAAATGCTATTTTAAGAAAATGCTAAATTAACAAAAGTTTACCCAGCCGAATAGATACTAGTTTGGCAAAATTGCTCAGATCTTAAATGAAAGTTGGCATATTTATTGACTTTTATCCACTCCCACGTGAAAACAAAATTTGTTTGAGCGCCGACTTTATAACAGCCATCTATTTGAAATATCCCGGAGCGGAAATTGTACTTTCGTACAGCTTCAGTTTTTTTTAAAACAGCAATATAAACTTAACAGCGCTAAACGAATTAAGCGTTCCTTGACTATAAAATCTAGCAGTTAGTATATATATATATATGTAGAAAATAATTATTGACTGTGTTATAGAATCAACTGTAATTTGCGTTGGGGACAGTGTCTTGCTGATGACAGAGCTAAACACTTTAAAAAAAAAATGTAACCCTTATAATTATTTCTTGGAGTAACTAAATTGTTTTACAATTAATGATTTTGCTTCCTTTCTACTTCAATTGATGAAAAGAGAAAATGTTTCTATTGCATATTAATTAGATTGAAAATATCAATGATTTTTTAAAATTTTTCTTCAACACGCCTCCATTCAAGTATTCTTGTTCTTTTATGACTAGCATTAGAAATATTAGCGAAGAGCAATTAAAATAAATATTATATTTCATAGCAACAAGCTTTTGTCTTCCGTATACATTTTAACCGCAAGTTAACCTCAGTTATAGGTATCAGGATCTCTATGGAGTCGCATCATACGGGAGCCACTATTTCATTACACTTCTTTATCGTTATCGTCAATTCGTAATTTAAATCATAATTTCTATTCGCGCATTTTTGATACCTGAACTGACTTTAACTTGTAACTGAAGCGGAATACAAAATGATATAAGTTCAACAAACACGACCACAGGCACAGTTTAAGAACAACTGATCGCACATTCGTAAAACTTTGAGTTTTAATTTAAAGTTTTGTTTAAAGTGTTTGGTTAGGGCCAAACTTTCGAAATACTCTCAGAACATACCCACCCATTTTTATCGGTTCACAGTCATTTTTGAGTATAAATATAGGATCAGTGACCTAGGTCGGTAGACTAAAGTTTAAAAAGTCGGTTATTTAGCCATTTGCGTGCATAATATTTACGATGTGTATGTCACATTATCAAAAGATTTCCAAACAGCATGGGTTCAGTAGCCCAATTTGTCAAATATAAATTAGAATGAGTTATGAACTTTTTAAATTATAAACTGCAAAATCCTGTAAAAAATATTTTAAAAATGAGAACAGAAAATAAAATCATATTGCACAAGCATGTATAATTCAATGTAAGTGGGGTGGCGTTATAAAAAGCATTTAAACAGAATAATTTCATACTCAATGAAAAACCTAAAAAGAGACTCCTTCCTTTTTATCTTTTATCCGCTAGACTGTTTATTGCAGCAACTATAACTGTTTATTGCAGCAAATTTATAACTTTATAAGTAAGTACGAGTTATTTTTTAAAATATAACAAATCAACCATACTTATGGTCTTTGAACCAAATAAAACTTTAAATTAAATGTATATTAAGGCAATCAGTGTGCATAACTAAAAACTGTATAAAATGATTTGTAAAGGATGTTAAAAAGTTAAAAACCACTAACAATCAGAATAGTCTAATGTCATACATAACCCTTAGATGTTTGAATTGACTTGTTTGGAAAACAAGAGCAATTCTATAAATTTAGAAACTCATATAGTTTTGCTATGGTATACCTTTTTAGCTGATTTGTACAGAAAAATGGATTTTAGCAACTCAAAATGGCGGTGAAAGGCGTTTTCATCTTGTTATCTAATAGTGTTTTTTACTTATTCAGTTTTAACAATTAACTTGTTCTAACTTAGATGGCTGTTTTAGGTTCTCCCCAAACTACTTTACTTATTTTAGAGAAGCATACAGAACTATTATAGAAAGATAAAAAGTTTCTTCTTCTGCCTTTATCATTTTCGTAAGATAAAACCGTTCCTTGTTAATCATGGTTTTATGATTCACGTTTGATGTGTTTGATTAGCCTTAGGGCTTTATCGTTTTATCATCGAAAAGAACAAAACAATCTTTTCACCATGAAAAAACAAATATTTGATTCTTTTTAATAAACCTACACTTAGTAAAGATAGCAATGAACCAAATGTTTTCATCTATATGCGGCACAACATACAGCACCTTTTGCTGAGATTGTAACTTGAGCTATCTTCGCACCATACTTTTTATCTGTACAAATCCAGCTACGTATCTTGCTATAGTTTAAAAGCTCCGTACTTCTTTATAGAAATAGATTTAATGAAAAGCGAACTTAACGAAAACCGCCATGAGCAACCACACTATTAATATTAATTTTGCTTTAATTTGAAAAAAGCTTTCAGAATTTACTTAGAATTCGATATTTAAATTGCTTTAAATAAAAAGGAAAAATAAGTATGATTTTTTTTGACAAAACTTCTTTTTTTAAAAAAAAAAATTATTCTCTTTCACTAATAAAGGATTTGTTTAGTTTTTCTCATTTACTTAGAGCTCTTTAGTATACATATGCTGCTTGCTTCTGTTGGTCTTTTCTCTTTCTAACTCAGAAAAAATAACCTTGAAAAAACGGATATAAAACTAATGTTTCTCTCACCTCATTAACATCCATAGAAGGAAAGAATTAAAGCGCTGATACTGAACAAATTACTTGATTAGGGTTGGAAATAAAAACTGAACGGCTGTGAGACGGAGATAGCACGAGATGACGCATCCTTCGCCATTTGATTCTTTTCTCTACGTGGTAAAATTATTACGAAAATAATACTTATTCATTT
The DNA here is from genome assembly GCA_027575285.2 of Zoanthus pulchellus. NCBI lineage: Eukaryota > Metazoa > Cnidaria > Anthozoa > Zoantharia > Zoanthidae > Zoanthus > Zoanthus pulchellus. The sequence goes on along the minus strand of JAOBRB020047317.1, from coordinate 5,318 downwards.
CTATTCTAGTTTTCAGCTGTAAAGTTTTGATTTATAATTCATTTCCACTAGGTTAAAGATGTCGGTCAAAATACTGGTAGGACAGAGCTCCAGCAATCTTGCCCGGCTACTGTTAACTCCATTCAACGAACCCAACTTGAAGATCCTTGTTAACAGATCGTCAACCCTGTTTTTAAGGTGAAACGTTCGGGATTTTTAAAACTTTAAATATTATTTTCATTTGTAACGAATCTTAACAAAACCAAAGCAAAGTAAGCACAAGAATAAGTCCCATGTATATTACCAAACAAACTGAGCTTAGTTTTAGGGCAGCTGGCCCTTTCCCAACATAAAGCACTGATCGCCCTGAAGACAAATTCTCATTTAACTATAGGTTCGCTCAAAAAACAATTTATTTTGAGCCAAATGCAACCATCTCCGACAAGTGAAAATACATAATGGAGATCATTCATGAAAAGTATGCTTATACAGATATTCTTATTCAACTAAGCCTCTTATTCAGTGTTTCTTTCACACAAGTGTTATCAGTTTTGTAAACGCTACGTTCTCTTTTAACTAACCTGGTTTAACTATACATTTTTTTGACTCAATATTAACATTTGCGAATCCTTAAAAGGCACAAACTGAGACTTGAACATTTTCAAACACTTCGATAAACTTTTATACAAAAATTTAACTTCTGAAAAACCTTAATTTTTTGTGCAGCATTTCTTTGTTAAAGTTAAACTGAAATCTCTCCTTAAAA
>JAOBRB020047206.1:0-25115 GCA_027575285.2 Zoanthus pulchellus | reverse complement strand
CTATGATCATCACTACTACCATTATTATCACCACGTTTATCAACACTACAACATAATCCTTTATACGATCATCACCAACATCCCTATGATCATCACTACTACCATTATTATCACCACGTCTATCAATACTACAACATAATCCTATATACGATCATCACCAGTATCCCTATGATCATCACTACTACCATTATCATCACCACGTCTATCAATACTACAACATAATCCTATATACGATCATCACCAACATCCCTATGGTCATCACCAATACCATTATCATCACCACAATCTAAGACCCTCAACTGTCAAACCTTGTACTGATCATTGTAAAGCGCCTTTTTTCATATCCATATGAAAAGGGCGCTATATAAATCCTAAGTTATTATTATTACTTATGATCATCACCACTACCATTACCATCGCCATTATCACCACCAACATCCTGACCACCGTTATCATTATCTTCATCCTCACTACAGTCGTCATCACCATCATCATAATGAACACCACTGTCACAACCAGTATTAACAACATTACCACACCATTATCATAATCATTATCAACACCTCCATTACTACCACCGTCATCGTCCTTATCATCATCATTATCAATATCATCACCATCATCATCATAAATTTAGACACCCAATTAAAGAATACTTGTTCACTAACTCAGTTGCAAAAAAACTATTTTTAACACTCAATTAAAACATTTTCTCGCCCCTGTTAGTATCATCTAAATGGACTCTTACAAGCCTTGTAACATGATTGATACCCTATTAGAAGTCTCAAATCAATGCCTGATAACTGAAAATCTGAGTTTTATTTTTCCCAATTAGGTGAGCACTACAAAACATAGCGATTTTGCAATCAGTGAACCATTGATACTCAGCTATAGACTAATGACTCATTGCCCCTTTCACACTAATTGTGGTTTAATTAAAGACAAAGGAGGGGGGGGAATTCATTATGGAATTGAAGAAGAGCCACAGGATGGTGGTTCTCTGTGTGGTCCTGTAGTTTCGATCAAACTAGGATTAAGGCTTAATATATTATACTCATTACGCATATCCTGTATCCTGCTACACAGTCAAACATTGTTTATTATTTAGTTTATCTATTCATTGAGTATCACCTCGCCTGTATCATATTTCTATAATATTTTCTTCACATTGTAAACTAGTTCATTTGCACTGAAAATGGCTTAGAGTTAAGCCGAAATATGTATGCAATAAAAAGGTTTGTCGTTTTTTTAAAATGCCTTATTACGTTTGTGCTGACCAGATCAAACTAGGATTATTAGGGTCTCATCCATTGTCTTGAACCGAGATCCTCTCACCAAATCCACGCTCTGCTGACAATGCTTTGGTTTTTCCTTATTGAGCATTACTCAGCTAGTTGTTAAGATTTTGTTAATCTCTTACCCTTTGACCTGCAGTCTGGCATGGTTAGACCCATTAAGGAATAACGTCCCCGTCAGCTCGTGGTCAATGCAACACATAATCTACTTCACCACAACAAGTTACTTAGTCAAGAAGCGTCCTAACGGACGACGTAGTTAAAATAGATAAAGACAAAGTCATGTTTCATTTGTAATATATGGTAATCAGGCTTTTCCTTTTCGGCCGGCGACCGGAGATTTTCGCCGCCTGCGAACGGCTCCGTCGTCGGCAACTAAAAGCATACTTGCTGTTATATAATTTAAAATAGTTTATATAAAGAGTGATTGTCTCCGCCAGCTTCACTTTCATCAACTTCAACTTTATTTGAAAAGGAAAACCCTGGGTAATATAATAGGGAAACATTTTCACAACCACTAACCTCAAAAGGGAGATAGCTTCCTTGTACTCTTCCATTTCATAAATGTTACCACTAAGGCCAAGCTCATACATGTTTCGAACCTTTATCCAATAAAATAGAAATCAATACTACTTGAGTCAAATGAGTCAAGGAGTCATAAGTCATGTTATACATCAAACATCGCTTTTTTGCCTAATGTTAGGAGTAGGTTTAGAATTAAGATTAGGGTTTTTGCTGGCTTTAGTGTTTGATTAGAGTTGGATTTTGATTAAGTGTTAGAGTTAGTACTAGGGCTCGAATTATGATTTTGCTTCGGAGGTAGGGTTAGAAATAGAGTTAGGACTAGGGTTGGCTTTAGTAATAGGGTTAGGATTAGGGTGGCCTTGGGAGTTAGGGTTAGAATTAGGGTTGGCTTTAGTGTTAGTGTTAAATTTAGGGTTACCAGTGCTTTTTTTCAAGTTACACATTTTAACTAATGACTCATTTAAACTTCAATTTCATGCTTGTTACAATAAAATAAACCACGCACATCAAATCTTAACTCCATATAATCCTAAGATAACGTACAGATTTGACAGATCTAAAGTTACATGCAACATCAGCAAACAGAAAAATGAAACTAACAATGTAATATTTTGCGAGTTTTACTTAAACTTCATGTTTAAACTACAAAAAGAAAAAAAATGATGGCCCATGCATTCGTTCAGTTTTATAAAAATAATTTGGATAGTACGTGCAATATGGTTGGCTGCTTCCACGTTTCGTGAAAAAATTAAGGAAGTACCTATATCATCTATGAATACATAGAACAACAATGCTAGTAGCTAACTTGAAACCACTACTATGGGCACTAAGGACACGTTAGTATCTATTCTATACCAGTAGAATGGTAAGTGTACCTATATCATCTATGAATAGATAGAACAACAATGCTAGTAGCTAACATAAAGACACTAATATGGGCACTAAGACTACGTTAGTATCAATACCAGTAGTATGGTAAGAGTACCTATATCATCTATGTATAGATAGAACAACCGTGTTAGAAGCTAACATGAAGACACTAATATGGGCACTACGGTCACGTTAGTATCAATACTAGTAGTATGACCAGTAAGAGTACCTACATCTTCTATGTATGGATAGAATTAACAACCGTGTTAGTAGCTAACATGAAGACACTAATATGGGCACTACGGTCACGTTAGTATCAATACCAGTAGTATGGTAAGAGTACCTACATTATCTATGTATGGATAAAACAACCGTGCTAGTAGCTAACATGAAGACACTAATATGGGCACTACGGTCACGTTAGTATCAATACTAGTGGCATAGTAAGAGTACCTATATCTTCTGTGTATGGATAGAACAACCGTGTTAGTAGCTAACTAAGAAGGACACCAAGGTTAGGTTTAATAGGTTACTACCTAAACTAGTATTATTGTAAGAGTATCTTTATCATCTTTTTTATTTATTTCATCTCTTTTCACAAGTTATACAAAGCTATAGTTGAGTTATACTTAAATGATATAGATAAATTATATAACTGAATAAAAAACTTAAAAATAAAATAAAACCAACGAAGAATGAAAAGAGATAGGGCACGATATGAAATCTAATGATGTGCCCTTAAACTCAATGTATACAACTTTTATTTCAAGGAAGAAGGAAAAGAAACTATTTCGAAAATCTCAAAACAAAAAAGACTAATGCTGTGCGAGAAAGAAAAGCTGAAGACACTTTTTGAAGATTTTTTGGGTGATTTTGAACAAATAGATAAAGGGATATTATTCCAAAAAATATTTACTAATTACTGTAGGACAGAATTTTCTTAATTGGTTGTATAATTTTCTATTGATAATTCTTCAATGGTTGCACTTCGAGTGAGATAACTATGTTGCTCAGTCATCATGGATAAATTATATTTAGTAGTTTTGTTATTATGAGTAAGATGATGGGACAGTAAACATGTATGTAGTTTTACAATATCATACAGTTTTATCGATAGACCAAACGTGCAAATACCTAACCTGAAGACTTAATGTGGGAACTAAGGCCAACTTAGTATCTGTAGCAAACGAATAGTAAGAATACCCGAAACAAGTAGGCTCACGTTGCTACAGAAGATAAGGTTTGATAGAGTAAAGCATTCTAAGCTTTCTACAAAGTGGTGGTAACAAATATCAACAAAACTAACGTTTCTACTAAGTGGTGGTAACAAATATTGACAAAACTAACCTTTTTACCAAGTGGGTGTCGGGGAAGATTGCTAGTCATGGTGTGCAGACAATGGAGTACTGGAAAAAAACACCAGTGATACTCATCGAGTTCTTTTAGCATTATCATGATAGCACCCTGTCAAAATCAAAGGTAAATATCGCTATTTGAGAACTCTTGAACACTATGACAATGAAAATAGTTCACTTGCGCATATCTAAAAAGGAATTTTATGGTATACTTCGACAAAAGATAAGTATAAATTATGAAAAATGTAACCTAAATTAAAATACTAAAATAGAGACAATTGACCATAACTTTATGCAAAACTATCTGTAACAACTAAGAGTTAAACTTCAGAGCAAGCAGGTTAGGGAAATTTACAAAGATAAATAGATCAACTAGAGAATAATAATGATCAATACAATGAGCTGAAAAACAGAAATACTAAAAATAGTAAATGAACGTATATTAAAATAAATTCTAATAAAAAGAAATAAGTGAATAAACTAAGACATGGAGTTGTTTTCGAAAAACACTAAGTAACATTACATGATGGAAATAACATAAGACAAAGTAACTACTGAAAGTTAAGATGACAAGAGGATTCTAGAAGTCTCACTAAGGGATGGGATGGGGTGTGCCACAGAAAAACCAAAGCAGCTATCATTTCAAAAGTATATTCTAAAAATATTAAAGGAACGACCAAGTAAAAAATAGTTATTGTAATGTTAAGTGAATTCTTGTTCAGCCAGAGGCCCAGTAATTTATGATAATTATTCCTATGAATGCCGTCAAACCTTTGTATATTCATCATTTCGAAGCAATCTGCATTGAGAATGTGGACCTTGTTTTTCTACATATCTGAGAGAATGATAAAAGAGATGTAGAAGTTATTCTTAACATCAAATTTATCATAACATACTATATTGTACATTAATGCAACAAATTAAGAACACTTAATAACATCTATTTTCAAACTCATAAATAATTCATCAAGTTTTAGTTTTGATTGAGAAGATACATTAAATAATAGGTTTTGAAAAACTATATAAAAAACGAGACAGTGATTCATTACGTTTCCAAACACATCGACTACCCTTAAAATATTCTACTGCGTGCCCTAGTTTCAATTATTTCAATTACAAACAGTGTATCGTTTTTGATTTATTGTCAAAACTGGTTCCGTTAGTGAAACAGATACAAAGTAGAGTAAAATAGTAAAGGAAAGACGCATAAATATAAACCAGAACCAGGCAAGTACATGGTTAACGAAAAGATATGACAGCGTAGATTATTATGAAATAAAATGTGATAATTCGAAAAGGGGCAACATCAGTTTGCTGATGATAAGTCTGTAGTTAGTAAAATGAATCCTTTAAAAGCCATGAGGACCATGGAGCTGACATCTATCTCCAATTTCTGTAATATTAAGAGTATAAGAAACAATGGTTTACCTGGGAAGCGTACTTATCCAATGATAGTTACAGCTCCAAGCAGACAATTATTTAAAAAATGCTTATAGTTCGAATAATTCAATTAAAAAACAGGTCCGTCGGAACGAATTTGATATTGATGGGGAGGGGGGGGGGGGTTGAGGACTCCGTGTCTAGCCTTAATTGTCTTTGAAATTTCAAACCTTTTTTAATGCGAATAGTTTTAGCTGTAACATATTACCAGATCAATTTTTCATTCTTTAGTTTTATGAACAATTTAAAAAGATGAAACCGTGAAAATGTATTATATCACAAAGTTAAATCCTTTACGCTACTAGTGGATCGTGGAGCTGGCACTTATCTTCAATTTCAGAACTGTTAAGCGGATGAGAGTCTTTGACTACCGCCTTCTGGTTGGAAAGCAGAGATTTTAGCAACTGCGCCAAACACATTATATTAAAAAACGTAAAAAAAAAATCTGAGGAATCGAGTGATAGACTAAACATGAGATGTCATATATCAATATACGCATCTAAAACTATGTTTTTGAAATAAAAAATATGTGAATGAAAATAAATTCATGGACGAAAAAAAGAAGTGTTATCATATAAGCTGATGTACTCTGAAAGAGAAAATGAACATATTATTGGTAATCAATATTAGGTTTTATTATAGCGGTGATTTTCCTTTGTTGACATGTATTGTATAGAGGATATTACATAGGCGCGCGGAGATACGGATTTTATCTTCGAGTGTTGAATATTTTCAACACGAGAAGATAAAATCCGTATCTCCAAGTGACCATGGAATATTCTGTGAAGCACACTCAAGGTGTAACCATGGTAAGTGGTTATGGTAACCAAGTTTTCGAAAGGGAGAAATATAAGTATTTTATGGATAATCATATGATAAATGTAATTTATCAATTATTGTATAAACTGTATCATAAAACATCGAAAACAAAACCAGTGGGTTTAAAATTCAAAAAAGGCAGCTTAAGGTCATCTCGTAAAGAAATACCTTTCTTAAATTTGCAATTTCTAGAAAAGAAACTCATCCCAAAAAGTACTCTGCTAGCATTTAAAAACTCAAGAAAAGAAGTTCATCTCTAAAAGTAGCACCCCTCTTGAGTTTGCAAAATCTAGAAAAGAAGTTTATCTCAAAACGAAGAACTACTTTCGAGTCTGCAAAATCTAGAAAAGAAGTTCATCTTGAACAGAAGCACTCTTCTTGAGTTTGCAAGACCAAGAAAAGAAAAAATAAATCCACAGGCTTATTTACTTGGTTTAACGGTATAAGGTGATGCCATTAATGTTATGCTCTTTCTAAAAGGAGAGAGCATGTAAAAAGGTATTTGCTCTCAAGTGTTATTTTGTTTGTGTATCACTTGCCTTCGAAATGACATTGTTTGCCTAAAGAGCTCAATTTGTTCTGCTGTCAGCTCCGATGTTGTTTTAACTCTTTCGTTTGTGTCTAAACAGCACAACACACTAATTGGGTTGCTGGAGAAATGCTCCATCATACAGAACTAAAAAAGCAACCAAATAGATACATTACATTGACGGCACAGTGTATGTTATTTAAACTATAAAATACCATACAATGCAAAGGTGGCAGCATCAAACTTTGATTTTTTTAAGGGGGGGGGGGGAGAGTGAGCGAGAGCTGCAGGTGCCAGAAAGCTAGAGTTTCGTCTACGAATTTCTTCCATATGAAAGAGAACCAAACGGATTTTTCATCTAGGTCTGGTACTTTCTATTGTGTCACGCCAGTAAAGACACGGTTCACTTCGTGCTTCTCTTGCGCTTTTTTATGCTTAGCAACCTTCCGCGTGCTCAATAACTCAACAGCTGCACATTGACCTCTGAACCATTTCTTTTATAATACAGATTTTACTTTCAATTAAAAGATTTATTCAAAACGAGGATCTATTTTTTGATCAAGTTACAAAGGCACGAAAACGTCTGCCAAGCTTCAGCTAGAAGTTCATCTATACGTGTAAAGAATTAGACTGTTACAACAACGAAGTTTTTAGACTAGTTTAGAATCCACAAAATAATGTAAATATATACTAAATCATCATTCAAACTGAGAAAGAAGATGAGTCTGACAAAAGCTGCACTGAACTGTTTTTGAAAATTGTTTAAAATTCAACGGTATTTTCAATGACAATGAAAAACACGGATACGTTAAGTGTTGTGTACAACGTTTATGTTGGAAATGGTGCAGTGGTTGAGCACCGGATATTGAGCTTTGGATGGAAGATTGAACGAAGCCGTTGGAATCGTGACAACTTGACTTTGTGTGACCACGATTTGGCCTTGGAGTTGCGTGGAGCTTCCATACAAAGCCTCAGAGAGAACTCTGCAGCAGTTGAGTAGTTGAGATGTTGATGGCCTTGACCTGTAATGAACGAGTGACTGCGTATATTTATGTTCCATCTACTCCAGCATTCCACCAAAGAGTGATGGCCGTCGCTCGAACAGAGTGGTTAGTATAATCTTTAAATAATCCAGCTTCTTTGGTGATAGCTTTCATTATATTATCGTAACTGTTAACTCCGTTCGGCTTCTCTTCGTACCAGACCTCATCCCCCTAATTTTAGTATTTTTTCGATACTGTATAAACGCAGTGTACTTTGGATTTATCTTTGCCATGTAAAGCTCAAGTGCTTTAAAGCAATCTTTCTCCTCTTCCATTTGATATATCCTGGCTTCTTTCTCCTGACTTTGGAAGTCATTCAAACCACCAGGATGGTTTTTTGACGCCTCGTCGTAAGCCATCGTTGCAAATTTTCTGCCATTCGCATCAACGTAAAAGGGGAAAGATTTTGTTGCGAGGCTAGGTTGAACTTCTCAACCTCTTGGAAAAGAATAGAGTGCAATGTTGAACCAAAGGCAACTCAAAAGGGAAAGTGGTGAAGCAAAAGAAAAAGCTGCAGTGCTTTTAAGCTTTCGCAGGTCTTCGACCTCTATGGCAGGTTTGTGTTGTGGATTTTCTTTGCCACAGTGTTTCATTGGAACCAACTGAGCATCAAACATCTGGTTTGATGTTGAAAATCTTGGATCATAAGAAATGTGGATATTTCGGTTTTATGGAGAAGCGTTGAGAAAAAATTTGAAAACTTATTTATTTAGGCAGGCGTTTTTGTAACTTGTAATTTGCAACGTTTTATAATTCAATATTTGTAAACCTTTTTTATCCTTTTTAATTATCTTGTAAATAGGGTTTTATTCAAGAGTTTTTAATATTATAAAGCGCTTTGAGCAATTAATGGACATAGCGCTATATAAATAAAAGTATTACAGTATTAATTATATTAAAGTTGAAGTTATACTCGATGAAGGAGCGAAAACCAAGTAAGCTTGATCTGACGTAAGTACCGTCTTTTGTGTTCTCGCTTCCCCATAAAATCGTCTCAAATTTTGATCCAACTGACCAACGGACATTGATTCTGATGGAGTTTGAATTTTTCTTGCTTCACAACATGATAATTTGAACAAAAATAACATACATTGTTTCAGGAAAACCACCAAAACAACGAATTTTTTAAATTCGTTATAGTTTTCTTGAAGAATAATATGTGAAATGAATAAGTATTGGTGGAACACGATTAAAACTTTGTTTTTTCAGGAAAAATGATTTGTAGAACGAAAATAAATACTCAATAGCAGCGCGTAATGGTAATTTTGTGGGTGACACAAATTTACCATAATTTTATAATGATTTTTTATGAACCAAGACAGTTAAACACAAGCTTTGTTGTTATTAATTTAGACCAAACATAATAAATAATGTAATAATTTCAAAGGAATGCTTATAACTCTTGTGCATAACTCAGCATAACTCAGCCACGGAAATCCAAACTAAAATTTGACAGTTTTTCATCTTTTGAAATAGATTATTTCTAACCATTTCTTTATTTACTTTTTAAACAGCGCGAAAAAAGTGACCTCAATTGCAAGCACAAATCATTTAGAAATTGCCAACAGCTTGCGCAACTCTATTCAAGTTAAAAACCGAAATAGCAACCTTTTTGAAAATATTATAACTGATACATGTACAAACTTGAGTAGCAAGATTTTGTACTGATGCGACCCCGAGTGAAAAGTAATGTTTTGAGTTGACAATTGTGTTTTAAATATTCAGTTTTGGACGCTCTTTTTGGAAACGTTCAGTATCTGTGTACAAAACAATACTTTTAAGTATTGTACGGCCCATTGAACATTTATGTTAACCATTTATTTATTTACTTTTTAAACAGCGCGAAAAAAGTGACCTCAATTGCAAGCACAAATCATTTAGAAATTGCCAACAGCTTAAAATCAGACCTTGCCGGTTGAGACATGCAATCGCTCATGCAACATTTATCTCAAGAAGCAATAAATCGCTCATCTAACAACCAAAAGTCGGTCACGTCCTTGGGGCATATTTTCCAGGTTATAAAAGTTATTGTAGAAACAAAACTGACTAAGTTTTTTGTCTCCACCTCAATAGGAATGACACCTGAAAAGAAAGTATTGGATGAAGGGAAGAAAAGAATACAATGGTAAAAACATCGTTTTAAATGCTAAAAGCTAAGTCTTTTATGATCCTTGTAGATCATGGGGCCGGCGCTTATCTCCGGATGACAGTCTTAGACTTCCCCTGGACGGGACATTAATCAATCGCAAGTTAGCTCCCACCAAACGCTGGAATTCATTTACCTACCATAGAAGGTCAGAAAGTTGAGTTGGTTTAGGCGGAAATGAAGGTCACACAGATATTCGAATCTCGGCAAAGTGCCGGGATCGAACTGGGGACCTTGTGGTTGGAAAGTAGAGATCTTACCAATTGCGTCATCCATATCCGTCCGTTTCAGATGCGGGATGATGAAAATTATTGATGTTACTATTATTATATCTAATATTTCTAATATAACTAATAAGTAATTAAAAATTATTAAGATTAAGCTCAAAATGTAAAAGTAAATTTAGCTTCCATCTTTTAAATGTAACCTTACCTGAAGTCCTCTAGCAAAATTCTGAAGAGAGAAGTCATGGTAAAGAAAATTTTCGTACAAAAACCTAAACACAGATGAACTGAGTTTGAACGGGAATTGCGCAGTCATCAAAACCTAAAAGTGAAAAATCAAAATCAAAAAAATGTAATTCTACCTTAAAACTAGAAATGATTAAACTGCTATCTTTATGTCCGATAAATCAACTCTGAGAGACTAGTTTCTTAAGTGACTTTCCTTTTAGTTCAAGTATGGAGACAATGACAAAAGTTTTAATAAATTAGAAATGATCCAACATTTATAATAAATACATTCAATTTTAGAGTAGGAAAAGCTTTTTGTGGTAAAAGGCCGTCTGGGAAAGCGCTGAATGAATGAAAATATTGAGCAATTCTATACTGAGCATTACTACCTTGCTAGAGTTACCTCATTTTCGCCCGGCCAAAAAAAACAAAAGCATTTCTTGACAAATTTATTTTTCACGAGATACAAAATCTACTTGATATGCTTAAGAAAGTAGTTCTTAAAATAATATGGAACAAAGAAAAGAAGGGTACCATCAAATCGTTTTGATCTTAACAGAGTGAAATACTCTTTATTTGATTTTTTCAAACTACAGTAAAATTTACCATTTGGCTTTCTATTCAGACTGGGCTTCATGCACTCATTGACTGCCTATATATTTTTGGAAAATACCATGTTCTAACTTTTTTAATAGTCTAATATTTTGACTGGCTGATTGCCTTGTTTAAAATAGATAATTATCGCATTGCAGATGGGCTTTTACTTTTTTAATTAATCAAAAGAAAGATGAAGCTTACCCCAACCTTAGTTCGTCCAATCACAAACATTGTTAAATTCTGTGTCCTCTACACGAAGTAATAACCTTACAGATGCCACTAACCTCAAAGACAACAGATTCGGTTTCTATAGTCTTAGTCGGCTTTATAAGAAGTTAAATATTTCTAAATACAAATGTAGTTTTACACCATTCACAACTGTATTGTTGGAGGAGTTACTTCTCACTCTCTCTTATTAGCATCTTAGAATATTTTAATAAAGCCAAGCTAGCAAAAACTTAATGCGTTGTCATTGAATTTAGCAACTTGTCAATGATAAATTAGTTAAATTTCTTCTCAACTTCATGGAAACATTCTCATTTCCCATTTAACTAAACATAACCTAAGAATAATTGTTTAACACAATTTAAACTTCGATTGGTCCGAATAAGGATAACCTTCTTAAAAACTGGGGAATGGATACTGTATGACAAGTGGGCCAAAATGTGAAATTGAAATATTTGCAAAAACTGACCTCGGACATTATTTCTAGAAGTACAGTATGAGATGGTTGTGTCTGAAACTTTTTCATTGCGAGACGAGTGGAGACAGCATGAGGCAAGACTCTGTGAACAGTGGTTACTGCCGTTGCAATTCCAAACACTAGGACTACTGGTAATTCTGAAACATACTGACTGAAGAAAAGTAATAATAAGATTAAATTGTATTAAATTTATCTTCAAGTAGCAAAGGAAAGAAAAAATTTAAGTGCTGTATGAAATATGTAATATTTTAAATTAAAAACCGTTTTAAGAGCACGTATGCCATGGAACCAGCAATAGATCATTTTCAAATTTGGAGTTGCCATTGGTATCACAACATAGCAGGACGAAAACGTATTCAATTTGTACAGTTTATGCCTAACTTTGAAGTGAAATATTCCTAATTGCGCAAACAGTTTTACACAACTTACAATTTACTTATTGTGTGTCTTGTTGGAGCTAGGTGTGACCTATTGCATTCTCGCAGTGAGTAGTTTTGAATATTTAACAAAACAAGGCGGGCCTATTATCTATATCTTGTAATGATTGTGTTAAAGGGGAAGAATCAAAGCCTGAGAGTAAAGAAAAATCACGCCCAACACAATAAATAACCACCTTGACGTGAAATCAAGTTTTGGAAATTCTGTGCTTAACACTTACAGTATCATACTTTATCAAGGGCATCTTTTGTTTTTTTCTCGTCAAAAATTTTTAGATTTTACTAACAATACATGTATGGTCTGTTTTTTTTTCTAGCATCATTTTTTTGTATAGTGTGAAAAACGGTTTGCAAGGGCCAAACTCTTCTTTCTCTTTGACTATTTTGCCACAGCCGACTTTGGTAAGCTAGCGATATAGTATTTGCATCATTTCTATTGACCTTGGCCGGCAATCAAAAGAGGATGGAAATGAGCACACATCTAACACACTACTGATGCATCCTACTACTAACAAAAGATCCTAACCATGACCGTGCAAGCAACATGAAACCAAGAAGCATTGCATCTTCCTTGTAGTTGGCCAAGAATGAAATAGATAATAATATCTACAGTATTGTAACTTCCTGCAACAAGATTCTATGATCAAACCTAAATCAAGATAGTATTATAAAGATTAATATAGTTGGTAATATCTATTACTTCTAGCCACACGATTCTAGGACCAAACCTAAATCAAGATAGTATTATAAAGATTCAGTTAAATTGTTAATATTTATTACTTCCTGCCACAAGATTCTCGGATCAAATCTAAATCAAGATAGTATTATAAAGATTCAGATAGTAATATTTATTACTTCCTGCCACAAGATTCTAGGATCAAACTTAAATCAAGATAGTATTATAAAGATTCAGATATATAGTTAGTAATATTTATTACTTCCTGCCACATGATTATACGATCAAACCTAAATCAAGATAGTATTATAAAGATTCAGATATATAGTTAGTAATATTTATTACTTCCTGCCACAAGATCCTACGATCAAACCTAAATCAAGATAGTATTATAAAGATTCAGATAGTTAGTAATATTTATTGCTTCCTGCTTCCTAAATTAAGATAGTATTAAAAAAGATTGAGATAGATGGTAAAACCTATTACTTCTAGACACATGATTCTAGGATCAAACCTTAATCAAGATAGCATTGTTAATTTTTAAAACCGCTTCAAAACATGGATACATTCTTCAATCTAAATGTCTATTTCATTTATCCAATATTGTTTGAAAAGGTTAATCAAAAATGTTTTGATAATCAAGGATTTTTTAATGTACTGACCTTAAAACTAAAATGAAATCTTGAACGATTTGTGAAGCAAAACCTTCGAAATCTTCAAATACAATCACTAGTGGAAGACAGTCTGCAGCATTAAGGCAATGATTATCTTGAGAATCAAATTAATAACACATTTTTGGGGATAATAATGATGATCATGATCAAAGATGATGACGACTTTCGAGGAGTGGAGTAATGCAAAAACCACAAAATACTGAAATAATTTGACCCAATTGGCAAAAAATGTTACCCTGAAACCATAAAAAAATGTGTAGAAATTCCTACCGAGTTCAAAGCACAAATAGGCAATCAGCATCAAAGACTTACAAGTGAACAAAGTTTCTACTATGGTGATTATATTGAGTATTAGATCCACTGGAAGGATACAAGTGTGTTAATCCAAATACAATTATAGTAAATGTATCTGTAAATAATATTTTATGTTCAAGTATATTTGTGGTTGTTATTTAGGCATAATAATGATGTTAAGAATGAACTAATTTTGAATAAATCTATGTAAAGTCACCAAAAATGGAAATAGATCTCTTGCAAAACTTAACTCTTTATTTCATACATACGTGTATAAGTCTTACATACATAAACATTTAAAAGTTTAAGAATGGATAAAGCTAAAACTTTAACTTTAAGTTTCTGAAGTCGGTTCACGGCTCCGTCGTCAGAAAGTTTTATTTATTTATTCATTTGGCCACAATATAAGATCAACAGTTTACCAATTATCATAAAAAGTTAAATATGTTACTGTTTTCCATGATTGTCTTGTGAGTTTCATAGGATGAAATGCCTAGTGATATCACTTTTAAACTAATTAGAAGTAACACTTGTGCACATTCCCCATGGAAAGCTGGTTTGGAGGTTTGATTTATTTTCCTGGTTTCTTGTTTTTTTTGGGTTACTGGGGATGGCCCAGAATCTCCCTAGAACATTGTGCAATCAATGCTATTATAAAAAACAATCCAGGTGTCTCATACCTGCAGAATATTGCACCAATTTCCTTCTTTGTTTTTGTGACTGATTTTCCTGTGAAGTCCACAAATACAAATTTAATCAAGAAGAAACAAACACCTTAGACAATTTTTAATTACAGTAAATGTTAACAAAATCAAACAAATCGTTTTACCATAATCATTTAATTATTGTAAATACTTAAATACACTACTTTTTTAACTTGCTTGTACCAGTGACACAATGCATGCATGGTGAAGTTTCGAAGTTTCTTTCCAGAAAGACTTGTATTTAGTTCATCATCATCTTCATCCTGCAACAAAAAACAAATGAAACTATTTAACAAATTAATTTTTTTTACCTCGTCAACCTTTAGTCCATATCTCATTTCTTGATCAACTGATCAGCCAGTCAATTAACAAAATAAACAATCAATGTAGTCAATCATTAATCAATAAATTTATTTAGTAGTTAGCCAATCACTCATTGATTCAATAATTAATCAATCAATCCATAATGTGTTATTATGAAATACCTGACAGTACTCTGACCCCATCAGCTGGACCATTACATTCTTGAAAATCATCTTCATGGCTTCAGTCACAGAACAGTTAACAGGGCAAAAAATAAAATAAAAAATTTTAGATCAAACTAACTTAGGAACACAATCTTACAAATTTGCTGTAAATCAAAAACATTTGTTTTGTATAACTTGAAAGAAAAACTTAAAAAATCAATTAATTTAGTATTAGTTAATTTTAGAACACCTTAATTAAGTTTGAAAATGTTATTTTCAGAACCCAAGTGTAGGATCAAGGTCTGCCTGACAATCAAAATAATCATCAGCTTTTTACTGACAGCCTAGCTATTCATAGCCTATGAATGAGGTATTTATAATCATAGTTAAGAGGTTTAATTGTTCTAGTACAAACCTGCTAATCATAAGAATGTACACATTAAATCATTGGTGAAATCCTTTGCAGTTATAGCAAAACAACTTTTAACTATTTTGATCCATCATCTTTTCTCTATTACAGTAGTAGCCAATCACAAATAAACCTCTAGAAGAGTAGCCAATCAGAATGCACGATGCATGTTAGACCTTCAGTAGGTTTACACTAATAGATTATATAGACCTCTAGTAGAGTAGCCAATCAGAATACAGAATGTGTGTTAGACCTTCAGTAGATTTATACTAATAGATTATATAGATCTCTAGTAGAGCAGTCAATCAGAATGCAGGATGCGTGTTAGACCTCCAGTAGGTTTATACTAATAGATTATATAGACCTCTAGTAGAGTAGCCAATCAGAATGCACATTGCTTGTTAGACCTTCAGTAGGTTTTTACTAATACTGTAGGTTATATAGACCTCTAGTAGAGTAGCCAATCAGAATGCAAGATGTGTGTTACACCATTAGTTTATACATCTAATTATTAAATTTACTTACAGATCTGAATATTAATTAGCAACCAAACTAGCTAAACTGCAAAATTCTTTTCAATGTCTTATTCCCAGATTCCAAACTAGTTTTAAAAGGACAAAAGTCACTAACTTAACCATTGAACAGGAGACCAGTGTTCTCCGTAGCTGGCTTGCAGGCAAGAGTTCTTCCCCAGGCAAGTGGTAGCAGAGAGAAGGCTAGTAATATTCATTAATCACCTTTACTAATATCCATAACATTAAAAAATTCTAATATATGTGCCATATAAAAAATCAATATCTTTCATCTCAGACACTAATTAAAAATAGAATCTTTAAGCAAAAATAATTAAGACTGATATTTTTCAATTAGAAGGGTACTGATGATTGATTTAAATCATTTTTGCTCATATGACTGCATGTCATTGAGAGACTTTGCTTTTTTGTAAGGGGTCTAGGGAAAATCAAGTTGATCAAAAAGAGAATGCAGAAAAACTTCAATTTATCGGCAATTGGCAACATGGATGAAATGCCTGTGTGGTTCGACATGCCAGCAGCCAGAACAATTAATCATGAGGAGCAAAAACAGTATTTGTAAAACTGACTAGCCATGAGAAAACCCGCTTCACTGTTGTGCTTGCTTGCCTAGCTGACAGTACAAAGCCTAAACCAATGGTAGTTTTTGAAAGAAAAACCATGCACAAAGAGAAGTTCCCTTCTGGTGTCGTCATTCACATTCATCCGTAAGGATGGATGGATGGATGAGAAAGGAGTAAAGATATGGATACAAAAGGCTTGGAGGTGCCAAGCTGTCAGTTTAAACAAACCCCAAAGTTTGCTTGTTTTGGATTTGTTAAGCACTCATCTTGTTGACTTTGTAATGCGTGAACTCAGAGAGGACAACACCACGACAGCAATTATCCCTGGTGGACTGACCAGTGTTGTAAAGCCATTAGATGTTTATTTAAACAAACTGTTCAAAAAATTTCGTGAGAAATGGTGTAGATGAATTACTGAAGGCAAGAAAACCTTCATGGCAGGGGGAAACATTCGAGCTGCACCACTGTCCACAATTTGCGAGTGGGTGAAAGATTTGTGGAATCAAATCCTTCAAAACATGTGGCATATCGAAAGCAATGGATGTACGAAAAATGACCAGCGGTGGGAGAGTGATTGTCATGCTAGCAATAGCCGAGAAGAACTCATGGAACCAGACGTCTACAATGACTAATTGACAGGAGAACAGTGGCAACATCTGTTTGGCGATAGTGATGACGGGGAAGACTTTGCTGGATTCTGACAACTGGTTTGAGTTTTTACAAAACGGCTCCTTTAGAAGCCACCAAATGTTGAAAAAGAAAATGCCAATTACTTCTTCTCACTGATTTACCTCTTTCATGTTAATACTTTGATTTTGTATTTTTGTAGATATCATAAAACATGGGGGTCAACTTATATACAAGCTTTAGGAACTGTGTGGCTTTTGAGTTGAAAATCGGGGGTCGCCTTATACATGAAAAAACATGGTATATACAGTATTGTTGCAAAGATTTGAAACTTTTAAAACAGTTCTAGTTTCACATGATGCAGATCATTTTCAAAACTACAGGTTTTGAAACTCACATAAGAGCACCTGTATCAGTCTAGTTTACAATAAAAATGCCATCCATGCAGTAATTTACAAGTATGCATTATTCAGGGTCAAGATAATTTTGTTGACAGCTCTGGTCAAAATGTCTGACACTTCACAAAATCTGCAAAAAGAGTTTTAGAACCCTGCTACTAGACAAAACCCATACCAATAAAAAATACTTAAAAATATATTAAGCCTATGTACATACATACTCAATCGTTTGCTCTAAAAATTGTAATTGCTCAAAAAGATTGAGAGGTCTTTATCTTACATTTGGTAAAGGAATCAAGGACTTTTAACTTGGATGCCCAAGTGTGTAAAAGATAAATAATATACATGTCAAAACCAAATTTTGCAACTTCATAAATTCTGAATTCAACCCTTATTATTCTTTTTTTTGCTGAAAAATGAAAACTGAGTTATCACTCAGCCACTGATTGTTCATAAAACCAGCAAACACTATTTTAGAATTACACGTATACTCATCTGTAAGATATCAAAGTCAACATACAAAGTGCATATTAATTATTTAATTACTTTAATTTATTGCAAATTAAATTACAAACTTCTTACCAGTGCAATCCTTGGAGTGTAGCAGAGCTACAAATGGAGAAACTTGGGCCTTTAACTCCCTTGAGAGTTCTAAAAATATCACCTCATGATCTGGCAAGTTCACACCTTAACAAGAAAGTAGTCAGTCTTTTGCTTGATGTATTGCTACAAATCTATAAACAATTACTGGTACAAACTTGAAATTGTTTATGTACACTCTCCCTCATGAAAACTCCTTTTAACAATTCTGTTTAAACCTTATTTAAAATTTACATAATTATACTTTTTTATCTTTATATAATCATCAGAAATTAAGTATGGACTGGTGGTAGATGTCAATTGGGACTTTTAGTTCTGTTTCTACCACTCCATATTGCTTTTTAGTTGTAAATAGTTATCTCATATATATATTGGCAATAAAATGTATTAAATAAATAAATATATATGTATGAATTACTGGTTCTTGGTAAACATAATATTTATTCAGTTTTTTGAAACATTACACAGTCTGCAGGATAAGATACTCATCATTATCATTAATCCAGTTTTGATCCAGTTTTATCCCTGTAAACGAGGAAAGCCGGATTTTAACCCCACTCTGCCAGCAATCTTTCCCACTCCCACTCTCCACTCTCGCTCAATTCACTCCATCCTCCCTCTTCAAACCAACACTCCTACTCTCCTTCTCCACCTGCGATCTCCATGTCTTCCTTGGTCGTCCTCACTTCCTCTTTGCCTTTACTTCAAACTCCAATGCCTTCCTCAAAACATGGCCATCATCCCTCCTTAACACATGCCTGTACCTGGGCACCAGCCAAGAAACTAGATAAATAAAAAAACAGAACAACTAATAGGAACTTTATTTGACAACAGAAGCAGGCTCTAGGATTTCAATTTCTAG
The DNA here is from genome assembly GCA_027575285.2 of Zoanthus pulchellus. Classification (NCBI taxonomy): domain Eukaryota; kingdom Metazoa; phylum Cnidaria; class Anthozoa; order Zoantharia; family Zoanthidae; genus Zoanthus; species Zoanthus pulchellus. The sequence goes on along the minus strand of JAOBRB020047206.1, from coordinate 6,097 downwards.
TGATAACAACATTTGGGTTCTATACCAAGAAACCACAATCAGATGCTCTGAAACATCAGACTTTAGACTGCAGCACTGCCATAGAAGGTTTTTTGAATGCAGCTCAGACACAGAATTGTCTGAAGGAGAAAGCAATGTTGTGGTCTGTTTGCTTAGATGAAGGTATTTCTTATTGCTTTAATTTATGTACTACAATAAGTTACTTTTATGACCTATTTACAAGACCTTAAAGCGTTTACTCATTACAATGAAATAAGCACTAGAGCATTTAAGTCAATTATGGTATTTCAATGGGGTGAAGCTCTAATTCAGGAAGGGAGAAGGGGGTTCTTTTGCAATACAGCACAAATAAGGTTACTATAGTTCTATTTTAGAGTGAGGAACTAATTGGCAAATTTACAAGTTAATGAGATTAATGAAGTAGCAAAACATTGTTAACAGTGGGGAATCCATAATCTATTTGCCTCTACGTCAATGCAACAGCATAGCTACATTAGTGTAAAACTCAACACTATTCTAATTCTTTTTTATTATAAAATTATAGATACTGATGAAATACCAGGATTTCTCCATTTGCTAAAAAATCATATCTTCACCGCGTACAGTGAAAATATTATTTTTATCTTTAACATGTAAGGATATTGGTGTGGCCATGGTTACCAACATAATTACAGTTTCAAAGCTGTTTCAAAAATGAATAAAAAAGCTGTATTTTATGTGGAAATTTCATCAGTATCTAATATACAATAAACAGAACATTACATGGCCGCGCCGGGATACAAATTTTATCTTCTCGTGCTGAAGTATCTCTCGCTCGTCCGCTGCACTCACTCGTGAGAGATACTTTCAGCACTCAAAAATAAAATTTGTATCCCGGCGCGGCCATGTATTATCCTCTATTTATCCATCAGTTAACATAGTCTATGTAAATGTATGAAGTTACATAGCCACATAACATCAGCCTTTGGGGAACAGCATTTATTCAGGTAAGAGCTTCTTTAATTTTTGGTCTCTCTGATGTGTCTATTATTAAAGGGCAGTTGTATTGCTAAATTCTCCCAACTTGTTTCCATTTTTTTCATTGAACAAGTTAGGGAGAATTTTACTTCTAATCTGCTGTACTGTATTTTGCTTAGTTTTGATCAATTCTCAAATTCTCATTGCCAAATGTTTTCTTTTGAATGTGTTATGTAAGGAGAAGTTGGATGTTGATAACTGATCGAGACTAAAGGGTTCATCAAGTAAATACAGTCAGAATATGTTGTACTACCCAATTTATCAATTGCTATTTTTCTTATTGCCAATTAAAAAGTTAATCAAAAATTAATTAAACATTAAAATTATCCAAGATTTTTACCAGTAATAAAAGCAGCAGTTGGAATTTCCTTAATCATGCCTTGACGATTGTAAATGTCTGAGACTCCTTTTCTTTTGTGGGCATCCTTAATAAAATTTAACAGCTGGGAAAATATTTCTGCATTAGACTGCAGGTTCTGAAAACAAAAAAACAACTGTCAGTGAAAACATTTCAGCAGCCTGTAAGATTGGCACAAGCTCTGTGTTAGATGGGAACATAATTCTAACCATGCTTAACTTTTAAACACAACCAATTTTAATTTATACTTTGAAAAACAGTATAACATATATTAATATCAAGCAACCTTCATTCACTTGAAAAAAATCTGTGTGTGCAACAGATCAAAATCAATCAAGCTTTTGGGTGCACGTCCAACAGTTTTCCCACCTTTTAATTTTAGATACTGTACGTTTGCAGAGTTTGGGTTTCTTCTGAAGCAGTTTGGAACATTTTTGAACAGTTTTCTGTTAGATTTTTTAAAGTAAAACATGAAATTCAAGCCATTGCCAGATTTACTGAATGCTGGATTTTCAATTGTTCTATTTTGTTTGTTTTATGGTGTGATAATTTTGGAGTAAATATATACAGATTCCTGACTTGTTTTGACAAGAAATCTTCAAGATTGCGATTTGGTACTTCTCAATCGGGGATCGCGGCATGAGAAAACATTTCAAATGCTGGTTGAGTTCTTCTAATGTTTTATTAAAACATTGAACTAACTTCCCAAAGGACATCCTGATAAAGTCAGAAACAAGCTATTTAATTTTAATTAATTTTGTGATTTAATTTCAGCTTTAGACAAATTTCAGTAAAAGCTTTGTTTCATATTTGCTTAATTGAAACTTATTTTCTTTGTGTTGACTTTTAAGAGTTCGGTCTTTTTAAAATCATTTTCCACGAATGAGTTTTTGTTATTTCTGTGTTATTCTATTTGAAGTTGATACTGTATGTAATTCTGATTATGTAATAATTATATTTAATTAAATTGTTCAAACTCGACTATTGCCAAGAAGTTCATTGTGTAAGGTGTGCCTTGCAATGCAGTGAACGTAGCTTGCTTATTAAAAGGATTACAGTCAACTCCCGTATTACAAACACCCCGCTATTATGGACACCTCACTATTACAGACATCTCACTATTAACCCTTTAAGCCCTAACATCAACATTTAAAATCTCATTTGTAGTCCTATACATTTCTTATAGCAGTAGTGGGGAGAATTTGTTTGTATGTCGAGAGAACTCATCTTGTGTGATCATGTTCTTAATTCTCGTGACCTTTTTGATTCATAAGGCATTACTATTACTAGGAGAAATTTGATGCTGATCACTCTTAGGGCTTAAAGGGTTAATACAAAAGAAAAATCCCTGGCTGAAACCATAAAGAAATATACGAAAACAGCTCTAGCTGTAATGGACACTTGCTATTATGGACATATTTTATGGACACTTCATCTGGTCCTGAGCCAAAAATTTCATTGTTTTTCTCATCATTATAATGGACACTTGCGATATGTTTTAAAAATTTGGAGCCACATAAATTCACATATTTGGCAAAAAAATAGCAAGCTAGCCTTCACATCCATCAAAAAGCCAAGTTTTAGCAGTTACAAAACCTTGAATAAGACCTTGAAGATTTTAACTCTACTGTATATGCTTTATAAATAATATTGTAATTACTGTAAGGTCAAACAACTTGTTTGACATTCAACTTATAGCCACTTATGTAGCAGATGTTGTGTTTTCATAAATCAGTTAATAAACAAAATATAAACTGAAGCAAGAATAAAGCAGTGTGGCAGCACTGAGTCATCTGAGGTTTTCTTTAAAAGTAAAATTTGGGGGGTTTCTTCCCGCACCTTGCTATTATGGACTCCCCCTATTACAGACACAAACTCACAGTTCGGAGGGTCTCCACAATTATATCGAGAGTTGACTCTAGTTACTTTTAGTTCCAAGTTTGTTTAGTATACCCACTTGCTGATGATAAAATGAACTTAAAATTTCTTATAATGTACTCTGCTTCACCTCGTCCATTACTAACAGTATTTACATTCTCGTTCATTTTAATGCCAGCTTGTGGATACATTTTTGTAAACAAACTACTCACTTCCAGTAACAAATCCTTAATTAATTTATGATCACTTTCACCTGAATCTTGGTTTTCATGCAGCCCCAACACTCATCGTAGTTTTTAAATCTTTGCTGAAGATGCTCTTGTGGTTCTCCATGAAAGGGTTTCACAATATCTCCAACTGCAATTCAAACTATTTAAATTAAACAGGACTCTTGTGAATTATATTTTCGATAAAATTAATTAAAAACTATTAAAAGGCAGTAGTTATTTTTACATTGATCACCCATATGCTGACAAGGATTTGCAATTTGTACAAGTACAAAACTGTATATCATTTGTGATAGAAAAATAATTAGCGGTAAGCTAGTTAGTGCTGCGTCGGTGTTTCTAAAGAAACAATTTGGTAATAAAAATGTAAATTCTACACCGTAAAAGAGAAATACTCGGCACACCTTACACAATGAACTTCAAGCAATAGTCGAGTTAGAAGTATTTCTCTTTTACGGTGTAGAATTTACATTTTTATTACCAAATTATATCATTTGTGAACCTAAACCAATACCAACAAATTGACAGCTAAATCCTTTATAATCGTATAACACATATGCACCTAGTGTATAAGAGGCTTGTGTTCCAATGAGCTCCTTTTCTAAAATCTCAAATTGTACATTAAAATTGTATATACTTTTATACAAGGAATCAATCCTCCCATAGGTTTTTTCAAAGAGAAATGAACTTGTGACAAACCCATCGAAGCACTGTAATTCATATAATTATATAACTTTCAGAGATCTTCTCTACTTTTACTGTTGAGCTGAATTAAGATTAAATAAAGACTTTATTTAGGTGTCAAGTCTTTCCATAACCATAACCAATGAAGACTACTATCATCTGAGTGAACGTGCCAAGAGAAACAGAACCAGAGATTTTGCTCCTTAACAGGAACAAACTTATTGCCAAATCTTAACAATTTGGCTTTTTTTGATATGGGACTTTGTGTTTAACTATATTTGTTTAACAAGAAGGCATTTGCAACTCCTTATAGTAAGTAAATCGTGATCTTAATTAATGTTAACGTAATGTATAAGGACAATAAATAATTGTAACCGAGTTTTGTACAGGAGTATCAGCCTTTTAAATAATATTTAAAGAAATATTTAGAGTATTTTTGAAAAAATAACTTACTCGTTTTTCATAAAGCCAGACGCTTAACAGGTTTTTTCTACTAAGCTTTCGTTATTCATTCTCAACAAAATAAACATTCGTCACCAAAAACGCCGTGTAAACATAAATTATAAATATAATACTTGAAGTTTGTCAAAATTTAAGAAGTACGAAATTTAAGAAATGAAATTTGGGACATGCAAGTCAAAGTACGGGTGCTGTACGAATAACCACTGCGTTATATTTTTATATGAGTAAGATTGTTACCTATGGTAATGGAGGAACTGCGGCGTTTTCTTCTGGGTGATGTCAGTTTTGCATGTTTAAACACAAAACAGCCCTGTGTGTAAAGGATGAAATGAAATATTTGTCTGAAATACCTAACTACAGCACTTGTTCAACTTTCACAAACCTTAGAAACTGAAGTTGTCAACTCGTCCGCCATATTGCGCTTTTCTCAGGCAGCCACTTCGTATATGTTAAACCCACAGCTGTCAACTCTCCCGCATTTGGCGGGAGTCTCAAGATTTTCATCCCTTTCTCCCAGTCTCCCGCATAACGGCTACAATCTTCTTCTTACAAATCTTCTTGTTCAGCGAACATTTAGGAACTTGATGAGGTCCCCGCTTATTAAAGATTTTAAGTAACACAAACGGAAGTGTTGAAAGTTGTGCTAGGCAAAAATTATTGTTTGTAATTTCACAAAATTCCAGATGATCAAAACACTGCCTTGTCACTGTCTAGTCAGTAGTCTCTCTGTACTTTTGCTTTGGTGAGAATACTAAATTACTTGTTTATTTGTCGTTAGCCAATCATGTGGATAGTCTAGCTTGCAAGTTAAGGAAGCCCTAGAGGAAGTGCCTACCCCCTTCCTCCTTCAGTCTTGAAACAAGCAAAGAATGCCACAATGAGGGCCATTAGCATACCTGCCAACCCCCAGACGTAAAAAACCGGGAGATGTTTGGAGAAATTTTTTTTTTGGGTGGGGGGGAGGGGGGCTGGCACTAACAAGTAAGTTATGTGGGGGTGGAGGATAGTAATGAAGGTACGGTAGTTTAAGCATCAAGGTCTGTTCTTAACGCGTCTCGAAACACCAACAAACGATGGCCTATTGTATCATTTTGTACACACACAATTTTGACACGAAGATATGGGCATAGACAGTTTTGTTCGGGCCATTATTATCTTCAGTTAAAAAAAAATTCAAAAAACAAATAAAATGAAAACAACCAATTATGTAAAGTCTTAGAAATCGGTATCTATAGTCTCAAGTGTGACGAGACGTACTGAAATGCTTGTGAATGTGGGTTTGTTAACGCGGTTTAAAACATACAGTGCAAATCATTATGGAAAGCATACCAAGGGACAAGCTGACATTTTGATGATTAAATTTTGAATCTGTTCCCTATTAGCAAACCTGGACTTTTTTTAACTTTGTGTATGACAGAAAATGACCAACTATCAGAGAACGTCCTCGTCCTTGTCCTCTAATGTGCCTTGT
>JAOBRB020046987.1:0-15227 GCA_027575285.2 Zoanthus pulchellus | reverse complement strand
GATTAACAAGTAATCGAACCTTTAACTCGTTCAATATGGAATTAATTTGCACTCGTGTGTTTTAAAAAGATCAAATTGCGTTCGCCCTAACGGGCTCACGCAATTTTGATTATTTTTAAAACACACTCGTGCAAATTAATTCCATATTGAACTCGTTAAGGTTCGATTACATATACTAACTGTGTCAGGTCACCCTAAGCCTCAATTTCATGTAGAAGCTTGGTTACCTTTCAGAAACTGTAAAATGGTCTATTGCTTTAAAAGGATGCGATTATGAAATAATTCGTCAAGTAATAGAGGCTACAGATCATGATGAGAGCACACAAATTCTCCTACGTATCATGAAAGATGGGTGGCCTAAGCAGAAGAACCATGTCCCCATTGAGGTAAGAGTGTATTGTGACATAAGAGAATTTCCAAGTTTTCAAGATGGAATAGTTTTAAAAGGAGAAAGAATTGTTATTCCAGCATAGCTTAGAGCTCAAACCAAGAAAGAACTACTTGCCTGCCACCTAGGATATAATAGTATGGTGTGACACGCCCAAGATACTGTGTATTGGCCTGGTATGAACAGAGAAATTCAAGAATTAGCCAATAACTCTGAATCCTGCGAAGAATTGAAGCCCAGAAACCAGAAGGAAACCCTAAAACAACATGATGAACACCATTCACCTTGGGCTAAAATAGGAATCGATCTTTTTGAGATCCTTAGTTGGAACTACATCGTTACAGTAGATTACTACTCTAATTTCATAAAGCTATATTACACGACCCCAACAACAAGCAAACAATGCACTACAAAGCTGAATGCACACTTCGCTAGATATGGAATTCCTCGACAGATTGTTTCATATTCAGGCTCCCAATTCGTTTCACAAGAATTCTAGCAGCTCACTCATGACTGGGGAATCAATCATATCACTTCGTCCCCTTTACATCATCAGTCAAATGGAAAAGTTGAGTCTACTGTGAAAATCGTCAAAAACATTATGGCAAAGGCAAATCAAGATGGAACTGATCAACATGAAGCATTCTTGAATAGAGAAACACGCCAACACAAGATGCCAGTCTAAGCCCTGCAATTATGATGTTCAACATTCGACCAAGAACCATGATTCCATCTGTCAAAAACAAACTCACAAATAAACCAAAGGTTACCCAATGCAGAAACAAGGACACGCAACAATCAAGGAGTGCTATGACAAAACTGCGAAAGACCTTTGTACTACAATCACAGTGCAGGAAACAAGCGTGACTGGAGAAAAAGAAAATTTACAGCTTGTTAAAGCGACAGATTATACTTGATTGAAGGAAATAGAGGAGGTGTATACATGTGCAACAGGAAAGATATCCCCCTCAAAGATATTTGAACATATTAACACCTAGTTTTTAAAGAACATGTTCATATTTAGATGTAAAATATTTTAGTTACTGTTGTTAACGAACAATGTGATTCCGAATCAGAGACATCTCACTGTTATTTCTAAAGGAAGAGGGATCTTGATAGATTAACATACATTCTGGGCTACCTGTGATTTAAGTAATCAAAATAGCTCGTTGTCACGTATTATGCATCGAGTCGAGTCGATGTTTCGGAACCGTTTTGAGAGTTAATAAATATGGAGAATTAACACCAGTGGACATGTTTTTCGCTGAAAGCGTTTAATGCAAATGATAAAATCCTGTTAAAAGAACAACATACTGTGAAAAAACTAGAATCCATATATTTGACATATTAAACTACAATAAAAACTAGAAAATATTTGTCATATTCACTTTTACTTACGTTCAAAAAAACTGAATGAACCATAAAATGCTAAGTAAATAGTAAATAGTACAAAATGTAAGAAAATACGTTATCGTTCAGTATTCCATCATTTGGAACTTTAAGATGCGAGGAGGGCAACGATAATGCAAACGGCAAAAAGCGTTAGTCTAAATTACAAAATACAATAGTTGCACGTTGGAATGTAACGAGCTGTTCACATGCTTGCCGTCTTTTCCGCTGATAAAGTTCTCTTTTGAACTTTATGTGAATAACGTGAACATCAAACCAAAATTTGACAATTTGTAGTAAGATATAATAAATAGTCCTCTCGACACTTTTTACCATTAACTGTTTCAGAGTCTTGTTCAAATTCTAAAGGAAAATAAATATCGAAAATCTAAAACGGAACTAAACAAGAAATAATATTTGTTTTAAAAACTGTTGTCGTTTTTCTCCCGTCCTCACTTTCTAAAGTCCCTAGTTGGGGAAAGAGGTGGTTACAAATGGTGACATGATTTGTTAATTATCTTGGAGAGCGTTTCATCAGTATCTGCAATGACTATAGTGAAAAAAATATACACGAAAATGAAGCACTAACGTTATAATAATTAAAAAACCGCCTCCTTACTCACCAGAAGCCCATCAAAGGATTTTGTTCCTTTCGTGTTGAAGAATTATGGTCTGTCACTACAGTATGGTAACAAGTTTATTTACCAGTCCATGCCAAGGCTGCTGACGTTGTGGCTGGACTTTGGAGCCAAGGTCAATGAACATGGTAAGAAAACCGCTTAAAATTAAATAAATATTTTGTATTTCCTCAGTATGCAGACAGATCTGTTTCGACCTTTGAGCGCTCATCAGTGCAGCTCAGAGAGTATTTTGAGACTGAAGATAATGACAGAGCAACTCAGTTATATCGTCACAAGTGTGAATTGTTTTTGCATACCAGAATGCTCAAACTCAATAGAGTGAGCTGTGCAAAATGCAAAGTAGTGTAAATCACAAAGAGAACAAAAGCATTTTTGCAATCCCAAAATACGAGAGTGCTCAACAAAAACAAAGTCTTGCCAAAGCCAAATAGCTGTTGAGGAGCAAAGTATACTCAATCTGCTGATAAAAACGAAACCATGGCCTTGCTTACTCCGCCGCTACAGCATTGTATCGACAGAATTAGCAGGAACACCGTTTAGCTTTTATCTAGTTTGTATTTATATTTAAATTTCTTTATTACAGTATTGCGATTGTAAGTGATACTTAGAAATTTCTCAAAGTTTGAATAAAAGAGACAATTTAGCAATTAGCCGAAGATGCTGTGCTGTTAAGTTGGCATTTGGCCCAATTACACAATTCATACTATCCTGAGAGCAAACCCTTCTTGTCGGGAGTGCGCGACTTATGTAGAGGGAGGACTGGGGAGAAGAGAAGAAAAGAAGAGTCTGCACGGAAAGTATTTCAAAAGCCGTTTTTACTTCGTTCAGACGAAGTAAATTTCCATTAGCTGGAAATGTAGCTTTGGTGTCAAGATCTAGTCGCCCTCTTTGTATATTCAGTGTTGCAAAGCTTTCTTGTCGAAGGTCAAACTGAATTTGTGTATTTTTTTGTTGTTTGGAGAAAGTAAAAGTTGAGTTTATTAAATGGCAAGTTGCAACTACATTTTTCTCGTTGCAATTTTAGAACTAATTTGTTATAGATAATGTTTTTACTGATTTATAACTAACGAAGAATTTGCTAAATTTTTTTGCAATGTGGAATACTAAATTTCATATGTGATTAATAATCAAAGCTATTATTTTCTCGACTTTTACTTTTCCGTCCTGACCATTTGCAAATCATCGACATTGAATCCGGTGAAAGATACTTGTTTGGATAGAACAAACAAATTTTCAATTCTAATTTTAGAAATTGCTTATCCCTGTTTAACTTTAAAACAGCATTTACAAATTCTGGATGATTTTTTTATACTAATATTATTTTTGGGAGGACATACTAATGTCCGACCAATGTAACTGAGAAGAGAGGTAGTCCTCTGGCTGGACGGAGGTTCAAGGAGTGCAAAATGTTCTACTGAGGAGGAGTTGGGTAAGATAACTTTGACAAAAACTGTGATCTAAACTGCGCCTTAGAGAAAAAAAGATTGTGTATTGACGTAACTAAAGAAGAAGATCATGCAGGATTAAGAAAAATATATCTTAAACGTTCTTGTCCGAAATTTAAAAAAAATTCAGGCCCGACTCGAATCATCCACTCCTGCCTCGTCAACCTGAAATTTCAGTTGCCGCCCCCATTGGTTGAGGCGTGGCGCTTCACAGCGAAATTGCATCAGCTTCGTTGGCTGTGAACAGCATTTTAATAGCGGAACAAAAGCGTGAGGTCAGTATTTCTCCTTTGTTTTAATTTGTATACATATACAAACACATTGCGTGAGATATTCAGGTGAATATCTGACTTCGATTGCCAGCCCGTATATCCTAGTGATCGCACGATTGTGTGACTTTGAGATAAGCCTAACTTTGAACCATTCTTGAGCGAACCTGAGCGAACTGAGTATAATTTGAGCTAATATATCGAGAGTTGCCATGATCATTTCCCTGAGAATTGTTTACTGGAACGTGGCATTAGTTCTGGCCACCCAGCTAAATCTGAACTTGATTTGGGTAAAACAAAGCTGAAATGTGGAACAGTTTAGACCAATACAGACTTGTTGTTTGGCATGCATTGCGTTTATTTAGCTCTCAGGGAGTATCGAGGATGCTTCAAGGAAAAATTCTGGTGTTCTATGCTGCTTTTGTTTTACTTCGCAACGATTTATTTACCAGCAAAATGAATCGTCTCTGGCTTACACAGGTATTTTTGTATTGTTTCTATATCAGCTTTCCTGATTTGATTCGACTTGCCAATGACGTTGAGACGAACCCAGGCCCAGTTGTGTTTGACTTTGATGCCAGTAAAACTATTTGTGCTCCTTACTCACAGTCTTGTATTCGTTTTGTTGAAAACCGAGGAAAACCATGCGTAGCAAACTCTTTTTAATTCCTTTTTTTTAATTTTTTGATTTTAGCAAAGTGAGAGCTATTCTTCTTGCCCCGCCTGTTAAGGCAGCTTATAATATTTAAGGCAAAACAATACACAGCACACTAAATATTTATGCAAATCAAAATCTCAATAACTTGACTCAAGCCGGCTTAACACTTTACGAGCAGAATTGGCTGCTCTCAAGGTAATTGTCTTGGATGAAGTTTCAATGGTTGAAGTTCCATGTTCAACTTACAAATTAACAAACGTCTCCTGGATATAATGGGTAATAAGTTAGATTTTGGAGGTGTTTCTATTGCTGCAATTGAAGATTTGTTTCAAATTCAGCCAATATTTGATCGTTACGTCTTTGATTCTTTTGAAACACCCTATGGTCCTTTAGCATGAAACTTGTGGAACAAAAACAATTCAGGATGTTTAAGCTGCAAGAAATTTTGAGACAGAACGAGAGCAAAACTTTTGCACAGATTCTCAATCGCATCAGAGAAGGCCTGCACACTCACGAAGATATTAATAAACTAAAAGAGAGAATTTGTATCAGCCAAACTGAATCTGAATCATAGAATCACACTCCTCATTTATTTATACAAAATAAGAAAGTAGAAGAATTCAATTTATTGATAAATAAATAAAGCACCTGGTCCAAAATTTGTTTTACAGGCAACCGACTGTATGATAGGTGCTCATACAGAAAAAACTTAAGGAGCAAATATCAAAACAGTGGTTGACCCAAAATGAACAAAGCAGTTACGTACTCACTTGTGTATCGCAATTGGTGAAAGGACAGAAATTGGTCTAAATGTTCGTCTTGATGATGGCATTACTAACGGCGCTGGTAATATTGTTAAAAAAGTAACTCTGTGTAATCCTCCACATCCACATGGAGTTATCTGGGTTCAATTTGATCAGCAGTGAATTGCTAGAAAAACCCGTCAAGAAAACATTCAACTATATACTCAAGGCATTGATAAGGCATGGACACCAGTGAAACCCATAACTACACAGTTTAATGTTGGCAGGAGGATACAATTAATTTTCCAATATGCCCAGCAGCAGCTAAAACTGTCTATAGATCTTAAGGTGACACTGAAAGAGAATTTTTTTTAGATTTGGAAAGCTCCAGAGCAATTCCTCATATCCATTATGTAGCCAACAGTAGGGCTACGTCACTAGAAGAACTCCATATACGCAATTTAAGTGAAAACTTCATATATAAGTGTTACTTCATATAACACTGCAACAAAGTAACATCATGCAGTCAACTAACAGTACTTAACCTTAAATCATACACAAGTAACTTCATCTACCAATTTTATTGAAGAACCATAAGTATAAAGAAACTGTATGCTTTCATACATTCTTCTGTGGATAATAAGATACTCGAAATATCTGATTAACAATGCATTTTGTTAGATTTGTTTGCATTTTGTGTTGATAGATTTTTAAGTTCATACATGTACAAGACTGTTACTGAAGTCATACTGGTATAAAAAAACTTCAAGTTAGAAATGCTTTCAGACATCCTTCAGTAGATCAAGAACTAATTATTTAAAATATTTTATTAACAATGCATTTTGTTACATTTGTTTAAATTTTTGTGTTGATGGATATACAAGTTCATACATAAAAAGACTGTTACTGAAGTAATACTGGTATCAAGAAACTGTTAAACAATGATTTTAGACATCTTTCAGCAGATCAAGATTTTTCTAGATATCTGATTAACAATGCATTTTATTGGATTTGTTTACATTGTTGTTAGATGTACATGTTCATACATATATACTGTAGGACTGTCACTGAAGTAATACTGGTATCAAGGAACTGTTTCTTCCACAATGCTTTCAGACATCGTTCAGTCGATCAAGAAATATTCCAAAGCATGTGATACTTTTTGTTAGACTTGTTTACACATTTCTGTTCATAGACATAAAACGTTATGTTTAACATTGTTGTCGAAGAAACAGGTATCAAAAAACAGTTTATTGCTCAATATTTCATCCAGAAATATTCTAAACCATATCAGATTAACTGATGACTCTTATTAGCTTTGTTTACATTGTTCTGTTCAAAAATGGCTAACTTCACACAAGAATATTGTTTAGGACACACGGGTATCAAGACACTTTTTATTCCTCAGTGCCTTCAGACATCCTCCTGCAAATCAAGAGCTATTCCAAGACATATGATTAACTGATTCCTTTCGTTAGATTTGTTTAAATTGTTATATTAATGCATGTATAATTCAAACGAGAATGTTGTTAAAAAAACACAGGTATTAAGAAACTGTTCGTTACCCAATGCTTTCATACATCCTTGACAAAATATAAATAAATTGAAAATACTCAAAACACGACAAGTGTTCATCATACCACTTCTGAAAAACTCTAAGGTATCAAACTTAAAAATAAACTTTCTTGACTTTTTTTTTCAAAGCCTCACTGTCTTCGAATAAATTAACTTTAGGGAAAGTTCATTTTATATGACAAGGGGAGGGGGTGGGTGAAATAAACTGAAGAAGGATCACTTCAAACTCGTTCCTTAGACATTACATGTCTGACCGTGTACGCACTGCGTACCTATTTTTCAGCTTTGATGCAACTTTTCTTGGCAAAGTTGTTGACACTGTCTGAAAGCATGTCAAACGCATGACAGTTTAATTTGTTGCATTCTGATTTGTAAGAGAACATAGTTGGCATAGTGATCATTGATCGTGCCTCCCACTTCTTCGAACCGAGAGTTTTCTATCTCCATTTGACTGCGAAGGTTTTTCTCTAGGTACTCCGTTTTCTTCCCTTTGTTAAGTCACACCAAGGTCTGAGCTGCCGAGCGAGTAAGCATTAGTATCTGACTAGGAAGAATGGGCACCCACTTCCTTCGTTAAATAAAGATTAATGTTAGTTATTAGCTCAGATGTGACTAGCCAAGCACTATTCAACTCCGAGCAACAGAGGAAAATAAATTGGCTTCCCGTTTCGCTGCGGTTTTAAAGTGTCACAAATAAAGTTACTCTTTGGTTAACTAGTTACTCAGCTTCACGACTCTGTAACAATCCGCCACTATTTCTTTCATTTTCAATGAATAATTGTTAAATAATTAGGTATGTTATTTTATTAACAGGGAGAACAACGAAATCGTCCGACAAGGCAGGAATGAGGGAGAAACTTGTACAACTAAATGAAGTAAGTCGAACGTAACTAAAAACTTTACAATGTAAATATAGATAACTTTTAAGCATTGGTCACTTGTATTGTTCAAAATACTGTGAAGAAAGTTCTCTTGCATATAATTTCCATGCAATGAATTTATCTTTCATTCTTCCACGCTTCTAAAATTTTCCTCCGCTTCTCTAATCGTGCATCAGTCATGAAAATACTAAGATTAACTGCTAAAATCTGAAAACCATCTGACAGTTGTAGATGCATGCTTCAATATACTGCAAGTCAATTTTCGAACGAAAATAAAACATGTCATTATAATCAAATATTGTACTCGCAGCACTCACTATTATAAATAACTAGTAGATAATCTGTCTCAGCGGTTATACCTCTTTTTACCTGTTAACAGATCATGGCGGAGCTAGCAGTCAAACTGCCTCCTTACCAGTTCCTTACGGCGTTTTCATTGTTAACATCGAGAATCTGTCATCCTAACCAGAAAGTGTTTGAAGTACTAGAGGTAATTACCGTCTTTGTAACTAAGGCTGCAGCAAGCTGCTCCCATTTCTACCTGGATATTGCGTTACTTCTTTTAATGTAAAGATTCTAGTCCTATATCGATACAAATTCTAGAATTTATAAAATCATTCTATGTTTTTCTGAAGTAATAAGCTAGATTCTAATAATAATTATAATAATAATAATTAAGAGGCTTTGGAAGCAAAAATAGATAGTTTTGTCATTACAATTAATGCGCAGGCACCCTAGAAACAATTTGATAGGTTTTGAAATTTGTCTCCTTTGAACTTAATAATATCAATCATTCACTCGATCAATCCAATTTTTATTCGGGTTTATCTCCGTAACTGGCGGTGGCAGGATTTATCCCACTCTGGCACTCTTTCCAACTCCCACTCTCCTCCTCCACTTGCATTTTCCTTGTCTTTCTTGGTCGCCCTCGCTTCCTGTTCCCCTTCAATTCAAACGATAATGCTTTTCTCTAAACATGCCTATCCTCCCTCCTTAACATGTGCCCATACCATCTCCCTCCATTTGCGTTTACCATTTAGACCTCTGTTTCCTTCAATCCCAACTTCTCCATTAGGTCCCTCGTCTTATTTTTCTTTATTGGTTTTGCACCACGCATTGCTCTTCCCATTGCTCTCTCGGTCCTTCTCAAAATTTCCGTCTAATTTTCCCTCAAACACAATGTCTCACTTCCATATAGCATCGCTGATCTTACACAACTCCGATAAATCATTCCTTTCATCTTAAGCAAGAACCTTTTTGACTTGAGCAACTCTCCACATTCCTTGACCTTGCCTTTGCTGTCTCAGATGCCTCACAACCATCACTTGCACTCACTCCCTTCCCTAAATAACAGAAACGTTTTACTGTTTCCACCTCTTCACACAACTCCTCTACTAGTCCCAGTAATCATTAGCTTATTTCTTGCATCTTCCACAGTCGAAATCTCTCCCCGATGTCGGGGTAACTCTCTTTACTTTAGCACATCTATCACGTACCCATTTACCACACCTCACACACAACACTGAACTTGCAATTACTTGCTTCCCACAAATACCACATGGATCTACCTTGTTTACGGTTACTTCACCTTCTGCACCACTCACTAATACTTTTGTCTTTCCTAGGTTAATCTTCAGCCCCTTGCTCTCAAATGCCTCTTCCATTTCCAGAACTTCTTCCTCAGTCCCTCCATGATTTCACCCATCAAAATTAAGTCATCCGCAAACAACACTCGTTAAGCCATTTCTCACACTCTCCGTAACCATAACCACAATGGCAAAAACCAAGGCGACAACACGGACCCCTGCTGCACACCAACTTTCACCTCAAACGACTCACACAACTCTTGCCCAATTCTAAATCTTGTTTTTGCAGCTTTATACAGACTCATCACTGCTCTCACTATTACCTCTGGTACACCTCCTTTGGTCAATGCCCACTCTACTACCTTCCTTGGGACTCTGTCAAATGCCTTTTCTAGGTCAACAAACCACATATAGAACTTTTTCTCTTTCTTTAAGTACTCCTCTTGTAACCTTCTCAAAATAAACACATCTACTGCATAAAACCAAATTGCATCTCGTTCACTTTTACTACACACCGCAACCTCTTTTTTAGCACTTTTTCTACAATTTTCATTGCTTGCTCTAGCAAGTTTACTCCTGTATATGCCTCACAACTCACTGCATCCCCTTTCCCTTAAAAATAGGTACCATGACGTTCAACGCCCACTCAACCGGCATTCCATTTCCATCCAACCACATTGACACAGTTCCACCATCACATCAATGCCAATCACACCACTTGCTATTATTTCAACACTTAGGGTCCAACAGCCTTTCCCATTTTCATATCTCTTATCGCCTTCATTACTTCTTCTCGACTAACCCTCTCAACTGGCCCACCAATTCTGCTCTTTCTAGACTTTCTCTCTGTCTTTCTCACTGAAATTCAGCCTACCATCACTACCTCTCATGCATCTTCCCCCCGTAACAACTTTCCCATCTTTCTTCATTGACTTTACAAACCCAAACATCTTGTTTGGATGCTTACTCAGCTCTTGCTCCGCTGTCTCCTTCATTGCTTTTGATACTACCTTTTTTGCCCGATTCTTCATTATCTTGTAATTTATCTGGCCTTGTTTGCCACAGTCCCACTTTTACACATCTCCTTATGTGCATCCTTTTTTCTTGCTAATGCTTCTTTCACATCCTTGTTTCACCACCATGTATCCCCTCGATCTCTCCTTCTTTCCTTCTACTTCGTCACAATCCTTCATAACACCTTTCCTACAACACTTCCATAAGTCCAGTAAATCAGCGCTTACCAGCTTCCTTACTCTTTCTTCAAATCTTGCCCTTGTATCATCTTCCTTCAGTTTCCAAACGTTCCTTTTTTCAATCGCTTCTTTTCTCTCCACCTTCTTCACTTTCTTCTTATCCAGATTTGTGACCACCAGCTTGTTCTGAAGCTCACCTGGGTGACCTTTCAAAAACTTTTTTTTCCCTTTCCCACCAGTACAAAGTCAATCTCTGTCCTATTTTCACCTCCACTGTGAATCACTTTCCTCTTCTCCCTTTACTGAACCATGTGTTTGCCACACACAAGTCCTTGTCATCACAAAATTCTAACAACATCTTTGTTTCCTCATGTCTTTCCCTAATACCATTTCCTCTTTTTACACCCTCATATCCTTCAATCCGTTTATCAACACGTTCATTTAAATTCGCCCATACCCAATACTAAATCACCCACACTGTGAAGGTTCCACCCACTCCTCAAATCATCATAAAAATGCTCTTTCTCTGCACTCGTTTCGCCATTTTGCAGACCATACACACATAATTCTTAACACTTCTTCCTCAAGTGCCATTACTAATGCCATCAATTTGTCACTTTTCCTTCTCACCTGCACCAACTTCTCACACATCTTCTCCTTCACTAATCTCCCACACCTCCCTTGCCATCACTATTTCATGACCACCACAATTTATATTTCCTATCTTTTACACCCATAAAAAGCGCACCTTGTCCCCTCCACCTCATTCCCTGCATACAACACACATCTACCCTCCGCTCCGCGAGGTGTCACACTTTTTGGCGATTTTTACGGCATATTTCCATTAAGTGGGTTTCCACTGGTGCCGTGGGTCATGCAAATGGCGGGAAACACGTTGGGGCAAGATTAGCACAAAGAGACGGCTGTAGCTCGATCCGTAAACTGAAAAATGCTAAAAACAATACACTATATCCCAGTACTAGGTCTGAATTTTGTTATGAAAGCTGTTTTGTTTTCTGGGAATGAAAGTTTCATGAAAAAATTCAAGGCCAAACATCGCTGATTTTTCCGTTCCAAAAACGACGCAAAACGGTATTTTTTTCAGTTTTTGCTTTTCAATTAAGGACTTGTAGGCGTCATGGCGACCGGTTGTGTCATATGTAGGTTTGTTGAAAGAAGTTTTTTAGCCTGCCTAGGCTAGGTATCATAAAATATCTATAATGTAGTTGAAGGCGTATATATCCGTGGATCAGAACCAGTTTTTTTAGTCATTTAACGTTTGATTTCTTCTTTTCGAACTGTGCAAATTTTGGCGGGATCGTTGACAAAGGCGGCAACAAGACAGATGAAGCAACAAATTTCGGAATTAATCATGAACTACATCAACATACTGAAAGCAATTGCAGAAACAGTATCGTCTCTTATTGTGTAATGAAGAAACTATTAACTTAGTCGCTAATAACCTTTCAAACAATTGGGACTTCATGTCAAAAGTTACAGAATCGATAAGTAGCAACATAGAAAATGAAAAGGACAAAATCAAACAAATAACAGATTCTCTGTCTTTTGGCCATAATCAGTTAGAACGGAAATGTGAAGAGCTATTTAAAATTAATAGAGACCTCATTCAGGAAAATATAGACCTTGAGTTGGCCATTGACAGCCAAGAACACTACAGCAGAAGAAACTATTTTCTCTTCCACGGCATAGCCGAGTCTTCAGGAGAAACTAACAATCGATTGGAAGACTCAGTTATGGGGATATTAAAAGATAATCTTGGTTTGGAGACAAAAATATCGGATATAGATAGGCTGCATCGAGTCGGCAGACGAAGGTTAACTAGAGGAAACCCCAAAACAAAGCCAAAACCCGTAATCGTCAAATTCACTTCGTACAGAACACGTGCAGATGTTTTCAGGAAAAAAATAATTTTCAAAGGATCAGGAATTGCAATCTTCGAAAGCTTGACAAAAAAAGAATGGAACTGTTGTCTACAGTCACATCGCACCCTAATGTTGCTGTTTTTTAGACATTGGACGGTAGAACTAATGCAATTAGATCTGATAATGCCAAAAAAACTCGTAATTAATTGCCCAAATGATTTAAATAAACTCTAAACTAGAGTTTACTTGATTAGCCTGTTACTACTCCTTAACGCTTTAAGCCGTGTATCAACCTGCCTGGCCTGGCCTGGCTGGCATTTGTCTTTACTTTCTATAGAAGACTTCGACTGAGTTAATGAGCTACTAGTTTTGCATAGATTTATATTCGATTCGTATTCGTCCTTATGTATTCAATTTATGAGTCATCTTCGCCAATATTAAAAATTGATCAAACTAAGGTATATTTATATCGATGTTAAAATTAAAAAGCAAACGTTTTCAATCAAGTGATCATCATCAGGCTGTAAAAATCCATACGTAGTCAGAAAACTTAAGTAGTTGGAGGTTGGAGAATTATAATTGCAAATTTGAAGAAATTAAGTGATTCCTTTCGGAGAAAGGGACAAATGAAAAGCGGAAACTTGTTTGTTAAGAGATGGTTGATGACGGCCAACAAGAAGTGCTTCTTTTGTTCTTCTAATTTTCCAAGATTTGCATGTGTCAAGAATGTTCCAAGAGAAACAATGGTCAGGGTTGGTTTTTAGATGGCGTGACGGTTCAGTGATTTGTGTTCATGTTCTTCCTTACGAACGGAAAGATTTCTAGAAGTTTCGCCAATGTAGTGTGCGTAGCATTTTTGACATTTGCCTTCATAAATTACATTAGATGGGTGAATTATTTTGTCTTTAAGTGAAAACAGAGAAGCAATTTTCTTGGTTTGCCAAATGATTCTAAATCTAAAATGTCCTTGGGTATAGCGAGTAAGTTTGTTGATAAAGTTGTAGCTTTGTTTTTCATTGTTTTGGCAATATGGTAGATTGATGTTAATCATAGGTCTTTCATCAAACCAGTGTATTGGGAATAATGTGTCAGGCTCCGATGGGTTTTTAAACTTTTCAGTGGTGTCATTGACGAAAAAATATGGGTAGCCTGCTCTGCGAAAAGATTCTCTGATTGATTTCACTTCTTTTTCCCAGTGAGATGAAATTTTCTTTGCTCGATGTAAAGCACTTATGATGGCATTTCTTTTATATTTCTTTGGTACTTGCCAGGTTTTTTGTAAACAGATCTTATGAACTTGATCTCGGTGTCTAAAAAATGGGACGGTAAATTTTATGTTGTGATGATACGAGTTAAGGTCTTTTAATAGCTTATCTGGTTCATTCTTCGGGCGTTTAGCAAACAGTCGTCAACGTAACGGTCATAGAATGTGAGTGTGTGGTTTGGGAGGACGTCATTCTCTAATTTGCACATCAAAATTTACGCCCATAACAAGCTCCCTGCAATTGCTAACAAACTCATTTTGAAACGCATAAAAAGGACTAACTTTACATTATTCCACTCTCCCCAAAAGAAAATTAATAATTCTATTGTTCTTTGTCTCAATGGTAAAACTCTAGGTCAGATTAAGTCAACTAAATATCTAGGAGTGCTTATGGACTGTCATTTGAACTGGAAAGATCATGTTCATAATATCTATAAAAAACTGACCCGAGGTATAGGTATTATTAGGAAACTTAGACATTTTATTAACATCAAAGCATTAGTTCAATTATACTACACCCTTATTTACCCTTTTTTACCTTATAGCTATATGGTATGGGAAAATACATACACTTCTAATCTCAAGCCACTTGACGTCCTACAAAAAAGAACCAATTCGCATCATAAATTTTTCTAGATTTGATGCTCACCCCAGTCCCCTGTTCGCACAATTAAAAATTCTTAAATTGCCTCATGTAATTGTTTTTCATTCTGCATGTCTTATGTTCCTTTTTTCTAAAGGTAAACTTCCGAAAGTTTTCAATACTTTTTTTTCCCACCATTAACAGCAGTCATGACTATAACACACGTCTGACAACCAGAAACACTTTCTCGGTCCCATCAATTCGAAGCAACTATAGGAAATTCAATATTAGATACTCTGGCCCAAAAGTTTGGAACAATATTGATGAGTCTCTGAAACTCTTGGGCTTGCGCCCCTTTAAAACATTGCTAAAATTAAAATTACTTTAATTATATTGAAATTTTGACTTTGAATATTTTTTTATAATTTCAATGTTAATAATCAGTACTTTTTTTAGTGTTTAGTTTCATTTTATTTATTTATTTTTTCTTCAGTATAATTATTCATACATATGTTCACTCAATAGTTTCTCCCATACTTGGTTTTGCACATTTTTCTTCACTGACAGATGTACCTGAAAACTAGTTAGTAATGGGCACCCGACCAGATTAGCTCTATATGTAGTTATTTTCGGGTATTCAGCCAAAAAGTTTTTTTCATTCATTGACTTGTTCAGTTTTTAATTCACTGATGTTTACACTACTAAGATATAAACGTTTTAGAAGTACTA
>JAOBRB020046876.1:0-15231 GCA_027575285.2 Zoanthus pulchellus | reverse complement strand
TAGCTCGATTAGCTATGCTATTTTCTAAGTAGCTTGTGCTCTCTTCCTGCAATTACCCTTAATACAATGCTCTTGTAGTCAATTCCATCTGAGCACTGAATAAAGTTTTTGTTGTTGTTGTTGTTGTTGTTGAACCCAAGCGTCGTAGCAACCTTGGTTACGAGCTTGACGGGGAACAACCCAAGTCACAAGTCGCGTGATAACAAAACTTTTGATTATTAATATAATTAAAAATCACGGCTCGAAAGTAAAAAGTAATATTGTTCTACAAGAGCATCTCGTTAGAACTTTCGATTCTGTCTCCTGTTAACCATTTTAAGAATTATTTAGGGCCTTCACACTGCAACTGGAGTATCCGGCCATCCAACGATACATGAAGTCAGAAGTGGCTCAGGGGAAGTCAAGTAACTGTAGTAAAGGCGTACTTGTGAATTTCGTTCAAAAACGAGCCAAGAAACGGCAAGTGGAAACCTAGTATCGACAACAGGGTCGTCAGGTGAAAATCCAGCGTTGAATTTCAGTGCTCCTTCATACAGAATCTCCCCACCGGAAGAATTTGATTTTTCTAAGCCAAATGAATGGCTGAAGTGGATCAAAAGATTTGAACGTTTTCGTTCAGCGTCTGGGCTTAACAGAAGTGATAGCGAAAGCCAAGTGAACACGCGTACGCTGTTGTACACAATGGGGAGTAAAAGCGACAACATTATGCCCACATTTGTCCTTTCAGCTGAAGAGGCCAAGAATTACGAGGTAGTGAAACACAGGTTTGAGCAGCATTTTGTGAAAAAACGAAATGTCATTTATGAAAGAGCCAAATTTATATGGGTTCGCAGAACATTGCCAATTTGGAACTCTCCACGATGAACTGATCAGAGATCGGATCGTGGTAGGAATGCATGCTTGATCAAAAGCGTTCCGAAAAATTACAGTTAGTATCTAACCTGACCTTAGAAAAAGCTATTAATAGTGCCCGGCAGACTGAGGCAGTGAAAACTCAGCAGTCAGTAGTCAGAGGAAATAGTGACCCGGCTACAACTAAAACCGAGAACATTGATATGCTTTCCAAAGCCCGTAAATTTAAAGCAAAAAAGAGCCGTCCAGAACAAAAAAAAATTCAGAAAAAAAACCAAAGCAAAATTCAACCCGTTGTGGTCGATGTGGCCGAAGCCCCACACATGCACGTGCACAGCGCCCAGCGAGTTGTGCCACGAGTCGAAAGTGCTCAAAAAAGGTCATTACGAGATTGTCTGTCACAGCAACAAAGTGAATGTACTTATGGACAATGAAAGTTATTTCCTTGATGCAGTGTCTCTAGATGAAATAAACAGTCCCAATGTTATTAACCCATGGAAAGTGAAGGCCAATACAAATGGTTATCCCTTAGAGTTTAAGTTAGATACAGGGTCCGACGTATCAGTCATCCCAGAATCAGTTTTCAAGAAACTAAAGTGTGAGTTATCTGACACAAAAAGGACACTGACAGGTCCAAGTCAGCAAAAACTACACGTGATGGGAAGTCTTTGTGGTGAAAGATCTAAAGTCAAATCTTCTAAGAAGGCCCGCAATTACAGCATTAAAGCTTGTATCAGTAGTGCATACTGTGCGTCAACCCTTTGACCAACTTGTCCACGATAAACATCCCAAATTATTTAGTGGACCGGGTAAACTAGAAGGGAAATACCATGTCAGGTTAAAAGAAAACCCAGTGTCTTATGCTGTAACCACGCCAAGACGTGTTGCTTGCTGAAACATCCAAGCCACTCAGAGATCTCCTTATTTAAAAAAATATGTGGTCATGGGAATCCCCACAGAAAAACGCCTTCAGTGAGATGAAAAAAACTCTCTCATCCGACGTTGTAGTGTTTGCTCACTATGATTCTGAAGCAGATACTCGAGTGTAATCAGATGCAAGCTCGTATGGTCTTGGAGCAGTGCTTGAGCAGCGACAGAAGGACAACACATGGCGTCCAGTAGCGTATCAGTCACGATCGTGCGAAACACGTTGTGCCCAAATAGAGAAGGAAGCCTTAGCGATCACCTGGGCTTCCGAGCGATTCAACAACTATCTCCTCGGCAAGGCATTCCAGATTCAAACCGATCACAAACCTTTGATCTACCTGCTGAGCACAGAAAAGGACATGGACTGTCTTCCCCCAAGGATACAATGCTTCAGATTTAGATTAATGAGGTATCAGTTCAGCATCAAACACGTTCCAAGAAAACAACTCACAGCAGCTGATACTTTATCCAGAGCTCCATTATCTGAACCACTGCTCAAGGACTTCAGCTTTGATGAAGACTGTGCCCTATATGTAAACAATATATTCAAAGCCTCCCAGCTAGTGAGCATCGATTGGAAGAGATAAAAGTCCAACTCCAGAAAGACGAAATCTGCAGCCAAATCATGACCTACTGTAAGAATGGTTGGCCAAGCAATAGCACCTTGAAAGGCCCGATTTAAGCATACAAACCATTTGCAACAGAATTTACAGTTCAACACGGTCTACTGTTCATAGGCAGCCGTCTGGTCATCCCAGCTTCCATGCGATCAAATATCCTGGAGAAACTACATACAAGTCACCAAGGCATTGTTAAATGTAGAATGAGAGCCAGAGAATCCGTCTGGTGGCCAGGGATCAGCAAACAATTAGAGGAATTGATAGACAACTGCCCAACGTGTAGGAAATTCAGTAGAAACTGAGTTGGGCCTATGATTGCAACCAAGTTACCAGATTATCCGTGGCAGAAAGTAGCGTCGAACTTATTTGATTTTAAAGGAATAACCTACCTGTTAGTTGTGGACTACTATTCACGTTACATTGAAGTGTCAACGCTTTTAAACACAACGTCGCAAAACATCATTTCATCCCTTAAGGCAATATTCAGCCGCCACGGATTCCTGAAGTTTTAGTAACGGACAATGGTCCCCAGTATGTGTTGAACAAGTTCTTAAACTTTGCGACTAGCTATAATTTTCTACACGTTACTGGTAGTCCGAAATACCCTCAGGCAAACGGAGAAGCAGAAAGGGCAATTCAGACTGTAAAGTGATTGTTTTACAAATCCACCGATCCTCATCTAGCTTAGCCCCGAACAGCTCCTGATGTCGCGTAACTTACGTACTACAGTACCCATTCTCGCTTGCCAACTTAAGCCAAATATGGTTGACTATACTCAGTTTTACAACAAGGACTTTGAACTTAAGTCCAAGCAGCAGACCAATTATGATAGTCGACACCGTGTCAGTGTAATTCTTACACTACCCAATAGCGCGACTTCATGTTATTAAAGGGAATACAGGCAACCTAATGAGCTACAAAACTGCCACAAAACTGGGTCTCATCACAATCTCTGTTAACAACACAAATGCAACTGCAAAAAGCATCAGCTTCGACTCTCTACAACAAGAGTTTCAATGTTTATTTGACGGAATAGGAAAGGTAAAAGACAAAATTGTCAAGCTCCACATCGACCCGAATATAACTCCAAAACAACTTCCACACCGCCGCATCCCATTCCATGTCAGGAAAGATGTAGAAAAAGAACTCCAGCGACTCGAAGCCCTTCACATAATCGAGGAAGTTGAAAGACCAACACCCTGGGTCAGTCCTATTGTCGTGGTATCGAAACCTTCAGGTCAGGTTCGACTATGCGTTGACATGCGAGAGGACAATAAAGCCATAAAGCGAGAGAAACACATCATGCCAACTATCGATGACCTTATAGCTGACCTCAGCGGAGCAACTGTCTTCTCCAAATTGGATCTATCATCAGGTTGGATTTAAGCGATACAAACGCCTAATGTTTGGAGTCAATGCTGCCTCTGAAATTTTTCAAAACAAGATTGAGGAACTCCGTACTGGTCTCCCTGGTTGCAAGAATATCTCAGATGATATTATTGTGTTCGGTGAAGTGCAAGAATCACATGACCAAAATCTGCGCAATGTGTTTAAGCGACTTAAGGAGAATAACGTAGGACTCAACAAAGAAAAATGTGTTTTCTCAAAATCAGAAGTTATTTTTTATGGGCTTATCTTCAGTGCCAATGGAATAAAAAAATCAAAAAAAATAGATGCAATCAAGAATGCCCCACCACCACAAAATATTAGTGAAGTAAAATCCTTGCTAGGCATGGCTCAGTATGACTCCCGTTTCATTCCTGGATATGGCAGCCTCACAGCACCCTTGCGATCACTCACCAAACAGAATAACCCTTGGAAATGGGAAGAAGAAGAACAGCAAGCCCTCAGACAACTGCAAGATGCATTGACCGGTGAGAAAGTCATGTCTTATTTCGACCCAAGGAAAGAGACAGAAATCATCGTTGATGCAAGTCCAGTAGGACTCGGAGGATTGCTTCTCCAAGATGGCAAAGTAAACAGCTATGCTAGCCGAGCATTGAGTGACGTGGAGAGCAGATATTCTCAAACCGAACGAGAAATGCTCGCAACACTATGGGGAGCAGAACGTTTTCATTTTTATGTGTACGGAGCAAAATTCCCAATTGTCACCGACCACAAGCCACTACTTGGTATATTCAACGGCCACAAGCTGACTAGTACACGCATTGACAGATGGAAGCTAAGACTCATGCCCTACAACTGTAAGCTAATCTACCGTCCAGGAAGAGACGAAATAAACCCAGCAGATTTTATCAGTCGACACCCTAGCATTTCAGAACGAGATGAGAGCGGGACATCTATTGCCGAGAGCTACATCAACTACATCTAAAGTAATGCTGTACCAAAAGCCATGACCCTTCATGAAATTCAAATAGCAACAAAGACTGATCAGAAACTTCAAGCTTTGACTACAGCCATCGAAACAGGTCAGTGGTCCAACCCCCTTATTCAAGACTTCAAGAAAGTAAAAGGTGAACTGTCCAATTGTAATAGAGTTATACTGAGAGGAAACAGAATTGTGTTACCAGACATGTTAAAAAGTGCTGCAGTTGACCTAGCACATGCTGGACACAGAGAATAGTCAAAACAAAGAGTCTCATCCGAGAGAAAATATGGTTCCCTGGCATTGATAGAATGGGATGAGATTCGACAAATTACTTTAGATATTCACCGTTAATTACCTTCACTTTATATTTTGAACAGTTAAGAAAAAAACTTAAATTGTATGGTAAATAATCTGTAAAAAGGTTTAGTTGATCTTTAAAATATATATGCAAGCTGCATCGATAAAAAAATATTGTATAAGAAGAATTGTTTCCTAATACGAAATACTTTTCTCAATGTTGAATTAAATTAAGAAGTCTTTTAAGATAAACTTTTGTATTCTAAAATCCAAACATCGTGTTAAAGTGTAATTTAGTTCATGCGTGTACCTTTGATGATCGTGAAGCGCCATTTTGATTACAAAACAAAGCCCAATGACGACACACACAAGTCACAACCATGCAAAGTTTTTCGTTGCATTTGGTGTGTAATCAACAAAATTGCGGATTATGTTGAGCGGACTTTTTACAGTTGGAATGAGCCCTTTTAACATCTTTGCCGGTAGAATAGAGGAGAGTTTTCAACTAAAACAAAGTTAGTGATTTCTTTATCATGTCGTGAACAGGATATTTTATTTGGCTACGTTGTGGGAAATACTTCTCTCATCATCGGGCACTGTAAAAAGGCAACCTGGTGGTATTATATAAATGTTGTGAAATATTCTGTTCACGACATGATAAAAAATCACTAATATGAAAACTGAACAGACAAGACAAAACAATATCTTCACGATTACAAAACAAAGTTTATCATACATTTGATGGCATAGTGCTAGGTGGATTTCGCTCAGGCTAGTTGTCTGCATAGAAGCGGTGAATGGCTGGGAAATGAATCTGGATCAACATTGTTCTATCCTGGGTTGTACTTCACAGTACAACTAATGGAGGCAAGTTCAAGCCGCCAGTCCTGGATTATGTTGTTCTTAACATTCTTGTGCTTCCTGTTTTCAATCATGAATGCTGCTGACTTTTGATCTCTTTTTTTGATGCCGGCATGTAAGGAAATTACGTGGCGCCATTTTTGAACAGCCTCTATAACAGCCATTGCTCCCTTTTCATTAGCATAGTAATGTACCTCACTGCCTCGGAGTGTCCTGGACACGAATGCAACAGTTCGGCCAACCTGGTTCAATGCAGCAGAGACAGCAATTCTGAAGCATCAATCGCTACTACAAAAGGAAGACTTTCATCAATTGAGTGCAGCACTCTTTTGAAGACTTCTTTTGTAAATGCTTTAACAACTAAAGGAAAGTTAGCAGCTATATTGCTTGTGATAAAGGTTGTATTTTGTCGGGGATGTTGGATATTCGCTTTGTATAGTATGCAACCATCCCGATAACTGTTTTGAGGTAGCGAGGATTTCTCTTTCAGCGTGCGGAGTTTGTTCGATCTGGGGTGATGATGGCATTAGCAACACAATAGTCGAGTAAATTGATCGGCTGTATATTCCATAGTTTTGCTTTCATTCAAGGTGAGGTTTTGGTCCTCTACGAAATTCTTTACATTTTCATCATGCTTACTTTGGTCATCCTTGTCACAGTGATAAATGTACATTCCATTTAATGATTAATACGTGAATTACACACCGTATAAAACAGAAAGTATAGTTACTGACATTTCGGACGTTAGTCCTTTTTTATACGATGTATAATTTAAATATTTATCACTAAGTTATATCCTTAGAAAAACCGACGCAGCTGACACTAGTTTACAGCTAGTTAGTTTTCTCAATGTATCCTTCTGATCTTTCCTTTTGACAAACCTGTCCATGGCTCTTTTTAAAACAGCGACACCATTTGTGACTTCAAAGGGGATACGGCAGAATTGGTAGAATCGTCCGTACGTCTCAAACACAGTATATTTCCGGTTAGAATCTCTGATTGGCACTTGATGACAAGTACTTTTGAGATTAAATAAATGGGAAAGACCTTATATAAAGCTAAAATGTTGATCATGCCGTCGATGCAGGGCAGAGGGTATATGCATCAAGCTCGGTGTATAGGTTAACAGTTTGCGATTAATCGATGCAGAGGCATAACTCATCTTGCTGTGGCGGGTCTTTATGGCTTGAGGTCTCCATTGGGACATACTGTGCTCAATGATACTTTCAGAGAGTCTTTCTTTTTTGTTGAACTCTTCTTTGCTGTCGTGACTTACTCGCAAATGATTGGAGTATGTAAAGAAAGACTTTTTTGTCTTCAACTTATTATGAATTGAACGCTTTGACAAACTTGTTTGATCAAGCTTGATAAAAGTTTGTTTGACAGGTACCTGATTTTAAATAATGAGCCAGTAAGCAGGGTACGGACTATTCTATTCTCCCGGCCCGCGGCGTTTGAATTGTATACAGCAACTTTCTTTAGGGGATTTACAAAATTCAAATAAGGCTTACAGCGCCTCCTTTATTCAAGTTTCTTGTTCGCTTTATCGCCAGCCAAACTTGTCTTGATAACAAAAAATATTAAAGGTACGGTGTCCCAACGGGATCAATTATAATTTATGCAAACTTGATTCTTTGAAATTAAAACTTTATTTTTTGAAATTAAAACTTGATTCTTTGATATGAAAACTTGATTCTTTGAAATGAAAACTTGAATCTTTGAAACGAAAACTTGATTCTTTGAAACGTAAACATGATTCTTCAAAACGCAAAAACTTGATTCTTTGAAATGAGAACTTGATTCTTCAAAACACAAAAACTTGATTTTTGATATAAAAACTTGATTCTTTGAAATGAATCAGTTCAATTAAATAAAAACTTGGAACTACCACGCGTGCTTCTGCGGAGGAACTTTGCCCTCTTGCTCACCTCGCGTGGCCATGGCCATTGCCTACATTCAGGTCGCGCGGAGACCTTGTGCCCAGTCAGTAGATTTTCTTACGGCTTTTAATTGACAAATAGATCAAATTTAAAAAGCTATTCACAAGTCGTGACACAAGAATAATACGAGATTCTAGAATGGAATTTAATTCAATCAAGACAAAGATGAGATCAAAATTTCTCAGTGGACAAAAGAACAATGTATGATCGAATGGCTGGATGGATTTGGAGTACGCCACACCGGAACGAAAGAAGTACTTTTAGCTAGAATTGTATCAGAAATTTCTTTCGCTGGTAAAGAAATTAAAACATTGAGCAAATCGTCAATACAACTTTGTGACGGCTTTGAACGTGAATGACATTCCTCCGAACACTGTTTTGTGGAAAGATGACAATTACCCGAAAGTTACAAAGGCATTGTTCAAGTAAGTAAGAAAGCGCACAGATTATTTGTAAGTCGCAAACTTGTTTCGGTAAAGGTTTATGTAGAAGGAGAAGTGACATTTGTTAAGGCTCAAATCAGAAAATCGTATGGGAATGTATCACGACCAGCGGTACAAAAATTTCAATCTGGACTACCGCAAAAAGGACATAGTAGCTGTCCTGTTGGTTTATCTGGTGTATGTTGTCATGTTGTATCCATTTTATATTTCTTGGAATATTATCACTTGTATAAAGTAAAAGTTCTCGCGTTAACATGCACTGAACAATTACAGAAATGGAAAGGACAAACAGGAAAGGGTTCTTTGCCAATGCTGCCAGTTCAAAAATTAATGCATATCCCATCTGCTAAATTGAAGAAGAGAAAGAAAGCATCACGTGCAAATAGTAAAGACCACTTCTTACTAGAGAATGTAGAGAAATCAACAATTAAAAGAAACATAGAAGAAAATATTAGTGACTACATGAATGTTTTTAAAAATATTGGTTTACTAAGCATTGAAAAACATTTTCATGATATATTAAAAACAAGTGATATTGGAATAAAAACTTCACTTGGACTTCATCTATGCTACAAATATGAACAAATTTCATGTCAAGCAATTGCAATAGAGCATAACTATTGTAAAGAAATGGAGGATGCAGACACTGTTTTAGTTGGAAACAGACCTGTTCCACCTCAAGCAGAGTCAAATGTGAAAGGGAATTGTAAACAATGCGAATGTGAAGCGCACCCGAAGATTTTCATTGATTTTGTTCCTGATTACAAAGATATCAAAGGGCAAATTGAAATTCAATGGAGGCATCATAATGACTTAAGTAAATTTCCCACTGAAATTTACTTAAATTTACAAGGAAAACAAGCTACTGCACCCCAAGGTATAAACTACCATAGTGTGGACCAAAACACTGATGCATGGAAAGAGCTTCGCAAAGGGTTGATTACAGCAAGTAAAGTACCTTATCTAATAGGTTTACATGGAGAAAATAAATTTAACAAATATTGGTACTGCATCAAAAATAATGTAAACGAATCCGAATACGTGGCCATATTTATGAAGAGAAAGCAGTGCTTTTTTTGAAAAAGACAGTGGTTCAGTTGCATGTAGATGTGGATTCTTTACACACCCAGAGAATACCAATTATGGAGCCAGCCCTGATGCTGTTTGTCCAGGGCCTGTTCTTCTGGAAATTAAGACAAGGGCAGAGAATTCAAAGGGGCCTCTTGAGAAATATAAGGAGAACATTTACTTCAAGCTCAACTTCAAATGGCATTAAAGGGTTTCACTATGTAATAATTGAATCACTTCACCCGGAAACAAATCAAGCAACATACTTCATAGTTAGAAAGGATGAACTCCTGCTGTCAGTCATTAATCTCACAATGGATAGCATACTAAAAAATGAGCCAATTCAATCCTGGAGTTTTCATGAAACTCCTTTTCTACATTCCCTAGGGGAAGATATCTTTGGAGCTATACCAACATTCATTTTACTAAAGTCCTTGTGAAAATATGTCAACAAAGTAGCAAGAGCATCCCCCCATGTCCATTTCAAAAAGTAAAAACTATGCCACTGGAGTGTTGAATAACAGTAGGATAGTACGGACAAAAATATTATAACACAAACAACTAAAAATATGCTACATATGTGAGTTTAGAAAAAATGAGAAGTTAAAAACCTTTGGTATTGGGAGTTGTTCTATCTGCAATAAATACATTTATTGAACACAGAATTTTGATGAAGAAATACTCTTTACTTTTATAAAAAACTAAAACAATAAAATGGGTATGTTCTCTTCAAGCTGAAAATTATAATTTTAGCCATTTAGTTTTGAAACTTAGTATCGTTGTATCATTGTTGCTTTTTTTTCTTTTTTCGTTTTCAAGAAAAGGTCTATTTTTCGGCGACTTCCTTGACCTTTTTGTTATAGAGTTTATGTTATCGCATAGACGTTTTGCCGTTAGCAACGTTTTCTTTAGACGTTTTGACTTCCTAATACTCTTAGTAGATTTCTTCTCATTCTGTAATCTCTCTAGTGGTGATGAAGGAACAGAAACGTCCGGCAAATTAGCAGTAGAAGAGCGATATCCTTTACTCCAGTGTTCGCAGCATATATAACCCTTCTTGAAACTGATTTCTTTAGTTTTTAAAATGCTGGAATACTTGGTTTGTATAGTCGGATCTCTTGGTAGCTTGTAGTACTTTAATTTATCTCCATTCTGAAGCCGAGTTCGGTGATTGTTTTGGCAAAGCGCAGAACAACAATTCCAATTTACCATGACTAATATGCTTTCTAAATATATTCTAGAAAGAAGAAATGAGAAGCATAAGCAATATATACCATTCTCCCTCTCGAAAATGTAGTAAAAGGCAGATGACTTTTAAGTCAGAAATGTCCTCTTCCAGTAGTGAAATATACAAATTAGCTAATCTTGTCCCCCCCATGCTGGACTAGGCACCAGATCCCTGCGCGACCTTTTTCTCGCGTAACGAAAGATGCAGCGTCTGTGGATTTTCCTCGCATGATCTTGTTACATCACCCAATCAAACATGCATTGGAGTATTACATGACCAATCTACTGAAAACAACAACAACAAAGACGGCAACGCGAGAGTAAAAAAAATGTCAAATTATGGGCAATTGCCGTTCTGCTTTTGAGACGCCGCCAGAGAAGAAGAGCGATAAATAGAGTAAGAAAATGCTTGGTCAAAAAACTCGGTCATCTTTTACCAGCTCGTTCTCAAAAAAACTACCACTTCAGATCCACTCGCGAATTCGCTGTGCCTGTTTGTAAGATCAACAGATATAGATATAGCTTTATCATAAGTCACTGTACATACATAGTTTATACGGGCTCACTTTTACTTAACTTTTATTATATTTATAATATTTTAATTTTATATTTTTTGTATATATTATTGTAAATATTCAGGTTATTCAGTCTTTTGACTGCAAGGTGTTTTAATAATAAACGGTCCATTATTATTATTAAAAAGGGGTTTCAAAGCGGTAAGACAAAGGTGTTTTTGCGAAACTAATTAGAGAGATGGATTGCGCGAAGACCAAGACACATTTCGAAAATACCATCGACTGGCCTAAATAAAGTTCCAGGAGGTTTTAGAGAGAATCGGCCCGGCAATTGTTAGAGAAGACACGATAATGCGAGGAATCATTAGTCCAGGAGAACGGTTAGTCGCTACTCTCTGGAAGAAAAACTAAAGCCAATGTTGTGTTGGGTGAAATGTTTCAATTAAATTGGCTTTTTAGAGAGAAACTTAAAGTTTACGAGATCAGCCCTGGCTCGAAATTGTCTTTATAACTGAATTAATATTTTTCTATTAATTATTTGTGTAGGAGAGAGATTTAGGAGTTTGCCGTTTCAATTCAGAATTGGTGAACGGTTCTATCAGAAATCGTGTGCGACACATGTAAAGCAATATACGAAACCTAATATTAACAAAAAATAATAAATATAAGGACGAGTACTTAAAGGTAAAGTAATAACTGAAGTAGATTTCAAAATTTTTTTGAAATAACATTTATAAACATGCATTATTCAAAATTTAATAAATAGAATTCCAGAAACAATTACCTATGATACCCTTTAACAAAATTGTTTTTTTTTGAAAAAATAAAATCCTTTGCCACTGATAGAAATAAAAATAACCTAAAAACTAGTTCTGTGAACTTTTTAAATTGGTAAAAATTTTCAAAGCAAAATATAATAAAAATATTTTTTTCTTTGGTTTTATATATATAAAATAATTATACCTTATCACAAAAAGGATTACCAACACTTTTTATAAGTAAATATTTAATGTATGAATTAGTTCACTGACTAAGTGTTGTGACATTGCAGAGAAACTACTATCTGACATAGAAGGGGGAGTGGGATAAAATGTAGTGATATTGTTGCTAAGTTAGCAATCCAACTTAATTGTGCTTCAAAAATTATATTGCTTGTTTAATGTTGGGCAATATTTTTTAGTTAAATCATCAAACTCCTTGAGTGAAGCACTGACATTCTGGCCAAATAGATCAGCCTTATCAAGAGGTTATTGCAGAGCACAAGCTGATTCAGCAACTTGTTTTATTAATTTAAGCTCCTCCTCTTCAATTTTTTTTTCAAAACGTTTTGTTATTTTTTCAAAGGCTCTTTAGGAGGAGTTGGAATCTTAAACTCCAATTCATTGTCTGATTCTCCCTCATCTTTTTCATCAAACAGCTGCTCACCGGAGTTACTAAGAGAAGGTGGTGGCTGAAAAATGGCAGAAATAAAATATCAACTATTATTATATCGACACGATTGTTTTACTGGAAAATATGCCACTCATAAAATTCATAAAAACTGCATCAGGCGGGAACTGAGTGGTTTATTTTCGATAATCTCATATGAATGATGTAATTTCGGTGATTTCCCTCCGAAATTTGTAGGCATCTATATAATAAAAAAGACATGGTGGCGTGAAGATATGAATCTTATTTTCGAGTGGCAAAATATTTTACAAACAAGTGTAGCGAGTGAAAATAAAATTCATCTCTTTGCGCCACCATGTAATATCCTTTATATACTATTTACATATACATATAAAAGTATATATATTATATTGAAATCTTGACACCATCAATCCGTAATGAATGGCTGGAAGTTTCTGACAGCTTTTCCACCAGATGGAACTATCTGTGCTGTACATGTGTCGGTGATTTGAATGGAAAGCACATTGCTATTAGTCAACCACCAGCTGCAGGAACAGGATCAGAGTTTTACAACTACAAGCATTCTCTTAGTGTGTTACTGTTGGCTCTGGTTGATGGTAATTACAAGTTCCTTTATGTTGATGTTGGTTGACCTGGTCGAGCAGGAGATGCTGGTGTTTTTTCATGATGATGAAAGCACTTACTGAAAGTGCATGGATATCTTTTACCATCTAAGTTTGTGTGAACATTATATTCCATACAACTTTGTATATTGTTGTAGTTAGAAAGAGTAAACAATTGAAATCAATTTTAATTTTATGAAACATTTTAAAATGCCAGAGGGCCTTCTTTTTATATAAATTGTGTGATATTTCAAACTCTGTAAGTCTACCTGCTAAATAGTTTTATATAAAAGCATTCTCTCTCTAACAAACCCTAAATCCCAAAAAATTAATAAGTCTTCCCCTCTCAGAATAAAATAATTAACAAAACCAATAGGGGGTATAAGAGCATTTGGAGTAAGTTAAAAAGCTAACTTCAAACGTTTTTTGAATGTATTCCCATTAAATAATATACATTTTTTAAATATTTGTCTTATGTGACCTGAAATTACCACCTCCTAAAGAAGTTCGTGGAATGCCCAAAAAGCTTCCTTTTCACATAATTGGAGATGATGCCTTTCCCTTGAATATGCAACTGATGAAACTATATCCCCAAAGAAATCTTGACCGGACAAAGCACATATTTAATTATAGAATCTCCAGAGCAAGATGTACTGTTGAGATTTCTTTTGGTTTACTGGCAAATTGCTTCTGTGTCTTTCTTTCACCAAATCAGCTTGAACTAGAAAAAGTTATATGGCTGATATTAGCAGCATGCACCTTGCATATAATCTGCTTGTTGAAAACAACAAAACTAGCTACCTAACTGTTCATGATGTTGAGGAGACAGAGGAACAGTCAGTCTTTCCTGGGGTCTGGGGAATGATCTGTTATTATCTACCAATGATGCATTCAAATTCAGGAAGAAAGCCCACACAAGTCGCTAAAATGCAAAGTGATCAATTAGCAGCATATTTCATGTCAGATGCTGGGTCTGTTATGTGGCACGATAGTAGTTATAGTATAGATACAGAATCCTCCGCTGTCATCCATCAAAGTCAATCACCCATAGCAACGCCCCGCCCCCCTCATCAAGCCCCGCCCCCACATCAAACGTCCGGGACGTTAGGGGTTTGGGTCGGTGCGGAAATGCTTACACGTGTGAGGAAATGCTTATACGCGTGATGCTTACACGTGTAAGGAAATGCTTATACGCGTGTGTTAACGTGTTGTTTAAGCTTGTTTTGTAGTGTTAGCGTGTCGTTCAAGGTTATTTATTTTTGTATAAAATGTGATCGGTTTCTTACAAATTATACCATTTGTCAGAGGAGTTCAGTGTGTGTGCAACCATGTTCGACAATATGGATTTATTGGGATCGTTAAGAAAACAGTTGGCCGACGTGAAAATCTTGCGTCCTTGTTGTCTGGACAAGCGTGGTTTTCCAAAGGCGCAGTGTTTGGAGATAGACGAAGTGATTCATGCTGCGCAAAGAACGGAATCGATAGAGAAGGAGTTTTGGGATCGCTTTTCTCGCGCAGACGAGTTACAAAAAGAGTTTGTGGAGTTACTTGATGAAGAGGAATATTATGGAGTACGGTTTCAGAATTTTCGTGAATATCGAATGTGGTCGTGGAAAGACTTTAAGGTAAAGGAATCGCTTTCTCAACCTAAAGCGGGGGAAGTGGTTGTGTGCAACCTTGAAGAACGGATGGAAACAATGCAAGCCAGGGAGCGGGCACGGTTGGAAGAAATGAAAGCTAAGGCGCAGGCTGATGTTGACATGATAGAGAAATTTGGACAGTTAAAGATTTAAAAAAACTTTTTATTCCTAAGCACCACGGAAGATGTTTACAGGATCGTAACCTTCTCCATCTTCAACGCGTTCTTGACGAATGACTAAAAGAAAACTATGTATAGCTCTAAACACATTACTCTTTGCCGTATGATATTCTTCTTCGAATGTGGGTTGTTCGGGACTGTCGGTTGAGACCCATGCATCGTCATCTTCACGCGTGGGAAGTTTGGGGAAACGATTGGCAAACTTATCTATGGCCCATTCGAGATGGAAATCGGTACATGCTGCAATATCTTCGAGATAATTCTCGATAACTTGGTTATGGTACCAATCTAAATCACATTCGTAATCGCCTTCGGTGCGTT
>JAOBRB020046765.1:0-15233 GCA_027575285.2 Zoanthus pulchellus | reverse complement strand
GGGAATCCTGTCAATACCTGTGTTTTTAGTAACTGTATGTTGAAAATGATATTTTACGTTAAGTAATGTTCCTGGTTATTTACATGAGCATAGAAACATTTTATTACACCTATAATACTTCACTTTCGTTAATTTTTCAGACTGGTTTTCACGAGACGTAAACGACGGAGCCGTAAGAGGAGCATAAGATTTTTTTATGTCACCGTTAAAACAGATTCTCATACGCGTTAGCAAGACGGAACGGAGATGGAAGGAACGGACAATTTCCTTTTCCTTCCGTCTCCGTTTCTGTTTCCGTTGCTTCTGATACAGTAGTAATTATTAGGCTGATGATCTTCATTTTTAGAAGAACTCAGAAACCATTTGTTATGGTAAACAAACGGAATGTTCATGGATGTTGAAGATCATTCTAGTCAAATGTGATAATAAAATCAAGGAATGATAACCCTACAACTTTTAAGTAGCGCAAATAATAAAGGGCTGGAAATATTTATTACATTTCCACAAATTTTGAACATCGATATCTGTACTTCCATGCACCTTGGAATCACATGATTATTTTCAAACCTTTTCAATGTCTACTTTCTTGCCATCTAGCTTTTGTGCAACCTGGCTTAGTATTTTCTTTTCTTGCTGTGCGTCACTCGCGGGATTTACGTCATTTACTTGGATTTCAAAAGAAATGACGTAAGTGTTAGTGGCAAGGTCCCTCCTCCTTCTACGACTGCTCTTTCCACAGTAAACCTTTACGTTAGAGAGCTTACAGTCTTTTCCTTGGCTTGAAATACACAACATATTCTTCAAAAACACGTCTTTTTCGATTGCTTCTAGAAACTTTTGTTTGATTTGGTTTCTCGTAGCCTCATCGTTTGATGTACAGCTTCCAGAATAAACGGTAACTTTTTTTGAAACACCTGTGGGAGGACTCCTCACTAAAATAAAGAAGCACTGGTTGTCTTAGTGTTAGAACGGAAAGTATTCGGTATTTATTAGGAATGATATAAAAACAAACAAAAGGTTAGAGTTAAGAGTGTTATGTCAGTAAAGAACAATTGGGTTTATGAGGCTGATTTTAGTTTTTAACAGATTTGAATAATGGAGATCTTCAAGCCTTTTAGTTTTTGTTCCAGCTGATAAATAGACAAAACGCTCTCCTCCTGTTTTATTCATAGACATACGTGTTTCCAAGCTAGAAAAAAAGGAGGAGGGGGGGGGGAAGCTTGTATCTATAAAATAAACAAATTTATCTTCTTCAGTAAGCCACAAATTCTTACGTCATGGTATTTAGGGTGTGTTTCTTTGGGAGGATCCGGATCGGAATTTTTGATCCATTTTTAGATCAGTGATCCATCCAATCCACTTTTGAAGCGGATTTATCAAATCACTAATCTGTGCGACCTGATAACAGATCATTGGTTAATGATCTATCACGTTCCTTTGCATAAAAGATCCGAAATTAATTATTGTGTACAGGTGTTTCGCTCCGACATTGTGCATGAGTGTGCGATCTGCATATGGTATTGTCTGGTACACAAAGGAAAATGTATATGAAATATCAGTGAAATGCAAATAGTCTAAATAAATTACTCAACAACTTTTGATTTTTGCCGAAAATTATAAACACCATCATAATATCAGAGATTTTTATCGACAAGTTAATTTGTAATTACTTTTTTGACCAATTAGTAGATTTATACTATAACAATTAGACCTCTCGGATTCACGTGCCACGCATTTAAATGGCCCTTTTGGCCGAATGCCTCTTGGGTTATTGATTCGATCGTAGTCCATTCGGCTTCGAGGACTAATTGTTAAATAGTCGAGGTCGAGATCTTTGTAAAGAGAACTCTTGCTTCGTTGAACTATATGAATACACATACACAACACAACACTTGTATCTGGTGTTGTTCTGTGAATTTTGCAAGTAGCGCATAGTACCAATACCATTCAAAAGTTGTTCATTTTGTCACAAAATCGTTGTATGACGTCACAATGACGTAAGAACAAGAACAACTATTCTCAACTTTGTCATAAATACCCTTTTTCTTTGGCAGTCTCAGTTTTAACAAAAATAGTGCACAGAGAGCGATGACAAACATTACAAATAAAGCATAAATTGAAATTATCTTTTACTTAAGTTTTAGATCAAAAGTGAAGGCTACTAGTAAAACGTTGATATATTTTAAACATACACTGACACTTATGTATAAACTAATACTTAATTGAGAATAAGTGTTTAAGTATCTTCAATTGCAATTTATGTGTAATAGACGGAACACTAACTCTTCCAAAAAGACTCACTACATTGACTGCTCCCTAATACAGAGCAAAAAAGTGATAGCCATGATTTTGGGAGACACAAACGAATATGTAAATTACTTTGCAAGAACTTTTTTGTGACTGTATTAACCAATTTCTTACATAAGCTGTTTCTATAGAATGATGTATTCGTGTTCCATCCAGGAGTCAAAAACACTTATCCCACTAACACTACAGACCAGCAGGTAAGAGCCGATTTCATGGCACTATAGCCTCATAAAAGGTTTAGCTTTGTCAAGGAATTCCCAGATTCAAACATTATTTTGAGATTCCAGGAAATCAAACCCATGATGATATTAGCATGACATTTTATTGCTACCTTACTGTACATGGAAAAATGATTAAAGCGTTAGTTAAATAAACTGCGTTACTCATGATGAAACTAATTATAACAGTACTCTTATTGCATTTGGTGTACGTACATGCGCAGTTTGGCCAAGGTCTTCCGTAATTCACCGGCAGAGGAACTGGAACAAATCCATATCTATGACCATGCCAGATTCCGTAGTTATTACAAACGTAAGCGAACCATGGCGCGGGTCTCTCAAAGTCATAGTTGTCATTACACTGCACTGTGCAGATAACCTCCTGCTTCACTCCACCGGCATTAATATTGCACGTGCGCACCCCGTGAACAGGGGGGTCATATATCTCACAGCCTGGAGCTAATTAAAAATTTAATTAAAGGGAAAAAACATAAGTATTGCTTAGGGTTGAGAATCGGAACAACGGAAAAAGTTTTATAAAAGAAAAATTTTACACCATTATGACATTATCTTTTTGCTGAAGTTTTGTGAAATGTATTTCCACCCAGTGGACTTGAAAAGCTTCATTAGAGCTGTTTTCAAGAATCTCATATTTGAGATCTGAATCGATATCAATGTACATGCCAATATCTCCCGCGGAGAGAGGTGTTGGGACGTATGCAAAATTGTATCTTGTTATTGTTGAATTAAACTCAATGAAAAATGTATTTCTAATTCTAGTTCCAGTCACTCCAATGATATTACAATGGAAATCAATTTGGTAAATAGATGTTTTGTAAATTTTCAAGTGCGCACATTATTGTGAAAAACTATCAACTGACTTCGATATGCCTGATTATTTTATTTATTCTTTAGATGACTAAAACTATGCGGCGAATAGTAAATACATCAAACGAGGCGAATAGATGAGATTGCAAGTAACTGTTATTTTGTTTATAGACGTTAAAACTGAAAAGATCAATATCATAGAAGCTAGGTAAATGATCGAAATATTTTTTACTTGGAAGATTTTCTACCGGTATATAGTTATTGAATAATCCATGGTATTGTAGAATGTCTTTGCCATAATAAGGTAGTCTTGTCTTAGTTTAGCTTGTTTGGGCTGAAGCAGGCATAATTATTCAAGACAGTTGTGTAAGAAATGTAATGTTAACTGTCCTTCTTCGTCTTGGGCGTATCTAACAAGGTCCCTCGCCGTGCGTATTTTAATGATTCCATTTCGTGCCCAACAGAGTTGATAACCGTGCCTCTGTTTGAATTCGTTTGCGTCGGAATATAGTTGCTGCATACGTGGTGAAAGATGGTCTAAAAGATTCTTCTTGCAAACCAACAGTAGAAGAGACAACGGTTCTGACCCCCTAGCTCTTCGACATTACATCGTTCTTTACCAGCCTTCGAATAAACTTACATACAATTGGTTTGGGTCCTGTTCGAGAAGTGTCCCGAAAGGGTACTCTATGAGCAATATCAATATCTCGTATTGAAACATGAGCGCCCATCTTGTTAAATAGATGAACACAAAGTTGGCTAGTATCCTCTACCTTTTCAGGAACACTTAGCTCAGGGAAACCAATAATCTTAGTATTGAACAAGTAACTACACTCTTGGATATCTTCTACTGGAGCGTCCAGTTTACTAAGACCTTTCTTAATATCATCTAACCGCTTCCGAATTACCGTAAACTCACTCTAAATATATATTTCAGATTCGGGGATACCGGTTTTTGGCATTTTAGAAGGTTTTCACAAGAGCTCCAAAACCTGCGTCTGAAATGTAAGCACTCAAGCACGTATTAATCTTTCTCAAAATTTTGTAAGCCGACAGACACTCATGCTTGAAATGAAAATTTAATTCAATAGTCGCAACAGTAGTTTGTTACGGAGATCGGGCAATTTTTTAAAATTTTTAAAACTTTTTAAAATGATGTTACTTTCGAAATTCTAAGGCAGCTTTCATCTGATAATGAGAACTTAATTGAGATTAAGTGTTTAAGTATCTTTAATTGCAATTTTTGTGTAATAGACGGAACACTATCTCATCCAAAAAGACTCACAACATTGACTGCCCCCCTGCAGTCATTAACGGCGTAAGATTTTGAACTCTCTGGTTTGAGTGCCTCTTTGCTTTCCAGTACAAAAACTGTTGCGATTCTTCCTTATAAATGTATTTTTTATTTTCTTGGGAAAAACAGAATAGTTGATTTAAATTTAACAAGATTAATTAGACATAAATTTATGCGGAGCTCAAGTGAGGCATAAAACATAACTTTCTGGCATAAGGAACCTAACCATTTAACAGAAAATAGACTTACGTCTAACGATAACTGGAAACTGGCATTGAGCAAGATTGCCCCATTCATCCGTCGCATTGTAAGTTATAATCCTTGTTCCCCAATTGAAGATAGCTCCAGGTGCTGTAGTAAAAGTAATTGCGGGTTCTTTTTTCTCGTAGTTATCGCGAAACACTGGTGGAGTCCAATAAACTCGTGTCTCCTGCTCGACCGTTTCTTTTGTGACATTATAAGGACATTTGATTACCTTCGGCTTGTCGACATCTGTATGAAAAATAAAACTGCATAAAAGGGTTCTATTTTCACTTAAGCAATGATCGAAGAATGTAACTCATGGTAGCACTTTCAAAAACACACAACTTAGCTAATAAATAATTATTATATCCCACCCCCTATGATTTAAATTCAACTATAAACTGATATTACTCTTCAATTAAATGCATGATTTCCAGAAAAACGCAATAAGTTTCTAACTCCTGAATTCCGCCTTACCCGCCAGTAAACAGCAACTTAAATGCGGTGCAGGTCTAACAAGTGAGCATAAACCCATTCAACTCTTCATCTTATCTTGACCAGGTTTTGGGGAAGGAATATGACCACCACATTTTCAGGAAATGATATACATGTATATTTGATTTCATTATGACGTCATATTACATTTTTATTGTACGAAATGCCATAATTTTGTATTTTTTTCAAATTTAGGGTATGCATCTCAATTTTTACCTTCTATGTGTCTTAAAACAATAATATGTGTATAACAATTTTTTGTTGCAAATGGTCATAGAATTACGTCTTTGATATCGTATAGTGGCATTAGTTTTTCAGAATATCAAACTCAACTATAACTTCTTAATGACATAACATATAGAAGCCAAATTTGCATGGTGAATGAGCTACAACACGGGCGTCGCAATTTTTGTTACCCAGGATGCTTTGCTTACTAAGCTTACTTTCCTTATCTTGTCTCATAATGCACCTGCTTTAAAAGGTATATTTATGTTTATGAAAATAGTTTTTCATCCATTTACAATCCTTTTAAGAACATCAGATAAAAAAGAAATGAAAGTAACTGTATAAAGATAATTAAAAATGTTTGCGGAGGTAAACTCTGTTTTGGTTTTACTACTAATTTCTTTGATTTCAGTACTTGGATTGCAAATCAAACCATTCACCCCACCTATGAAATGTCAAAAGACATTTTTGTGTTGGAACTAAAAGTTTTCAAAATAGAGAAATAAAAAGAATCTATGAAATTTGACCAAAAAAGTATG
This sequence comes from Zoanthus pulchellus, assembly GCA_027575285.2. Lineage (NCBI taxonomy): Eukaryota > Metazoa > Cnidaria > Anthozoa > Zoantharia > Zoanthidae > Zoanthus > Zoanthus pulchellus. The sequence goes on along the minus strand of JAOBRB020046765.1, from coordinate 9,084 downwards.
TTTGAATTTAAGATCTATGCCCCAATTTTCTACTTTAAACTCAATGACGCCATAAAAATTTACATGATTTATTTCTATTTAGCATTAAATTACTTAACGTTTGTTGATATATTTAAGTAAGTATATGTTATACATAATGTGGAAAATATGGAAACTACTTTGATGTAACCTAAGTTAGTGATTTGGGGTCAGAGATGCTGAAAGATTCCTTAGACACTGATACGTCATACATTTTCACTTCCGTTTATGTTGCAGTAAAGCTCGCTTTGTAATTGGTTCAAAAACAATGATCTTCAGTTTCAATTGTTTTTGAACCAATAACAAAGCGAGCTTTACTGCAACATATACGGAAGTAAAAATGTATAACGTATCAGTGTGTAAGGAATCTTTCTGCAGAGATGTCCGTCACAAAACAGTACCATTGCAACGGTGAGTATGATGGACCTATATAATTAATTATGTAATTAATATCAAATGATAGCAAATGATATTTTAGGAGAAGTTACCGAGTTTTCTTGTCTTAACGTAAGCCGTTAAGAAGATACACACTGTTAAAGTTGGCGGGGGCATTTTTGCACCTACCCTCCAATGGTCGACATAAGGTTAACCATACATAGGTATACAACATTATATAAATCAATATTTCCAAATCTTAGTACAACTTACAAAAAGGTCAAACGTTCGAAAACTAGACCACCATGGCTGGCTTCTTCTACTCCTTTTGCTTAAATACGAATATGCAAATGTTTTTTTACGCATTATTTTATTTTCATAACTCCTACAATTTTTTTGTCGGGGGAAATCAGGAAACCGTTTATCAACTCCTATAGGTTCTGCTTTGCTCCATTTATCCGCAGATAAATGAACTAATGCAATCCAAATTATTTCAAGGTAATAGTGATGAACGCGTTTTTTACCGTTTCTACTTGACTTAAATAAGTTGGAGCCTGAAAAGAAGCCATAAGTAGCTAAACCTACCATATATTCAAGCTCCATCTACTTTATCTAGCATCACCGAGAATGTTATGTCAATCGCGATCGCTTAAATGAAAGTACGTCTGTCTTCTTCGATTGTCCAACATTTATCCATTCATCCTTCTAATTACCAATCTATTCATTTATTAATCAAGTTATCCATCAACTAATTGTCACCCACTAACCAATCCATCCGTCGTTCTAATCATCAATCTACCATTTCCATCCACCAAGGGCAGCGTCACATACCAATTTCTCCACGAGAAACGTCATGGCGACAATTCTTTTCAAACCCCCTTTTCCCCCTCCCTCCTGAGAAACGTCAAACGAAATAATCGATGTTTTTCTTGATTTTAACGCTATATCCATTGTTTTAGTAATAAGTGTCTCCTAAACTCCTATAAAGAAAATTTAGTATTAAACCGATTAACAGTACGCATAAAGTACTACATGATTTTAAAATATTTCTGACTTGTCTTGTGATTCAATCGATTCCAAATTATTTTGCTGAATCGATGATCTTTTAAACCTATAACGCACAAAATAATAATAAAATTGTTTGTACAGTGTTACGCTATTTATTTTCTCTTTTGAAAATTCCATACAATCAGCCGGTAGCTTTGTTCATGCGATTGTTGAAATTGAGTTTAAATGTTTGTAATTGTTAAGCACGCAGAAACTGTTGCAAAAATAAAACTTGCTAAACTTGTTTAATTTGGAAAAGGAAAAAGTTTGGGTTATTTTAAATAACCAATTATTTATAGCTATAAAGCAGTGGTTAGTTTCAACTTTAAAGGGCAACAAGATATTGTATAGATAATATAGATTTAGACAGTATGGTGCAATAAGTACATATATCACTGTAAGTCACGATTTTAACCAAACATTTTTTACAAAATTAAAGAATTATTTTTGCACCTTCAACTTTTGGATTAATGAAATTCGTTGCCGTCTCCGTCACTAGACGTATCTGCTTTTACGTGTTTGTTTATTATACAGAACGTTAAACAGTTATGCAATGATTTTGTTATTATCACACAAAAGAAGTTTTAAAACGGTCGAGTTTTCTCACACAATTATCGATATTCCCACGTTGTTTATTTAAAAACGTCAATGTTCCCAACCCTCCATCCCTCACCCCATAACGTCATCGTGACGTTTCTCGTAGAGAAATCGATATGTGACGTTCCCCCAACATTAAGTCCTTCCATCCTTCTATTCATAAATCTGGCATTTCCATCCACCAATAATGCCATCCATTTATACCACCATTTCTATCCACCAATAAGTCCATCCATCCTAATCATTATTCTACCATTTCTATCCACTAACAAGTCCATCCATCCTTCTAATTATCAACCTACAATTTTCATCCACCAATAATTACATCCTTTCTTCTAATCATTAACCTATCATTTCCATCCACTAGTAAGTCCATCCGTTCTTCTAATCATCAACCTACCATTTCCATCTACCCATCTTTCTAATTATCAACCTACTATCCCCGTCCAGGAAAAGTCCATCCCGATCCTAATCATTAATCTACCATTTCCATCCAGTAATAAGTCCATCCATATTTCTAATTGTCAACCTACCGTATTCATCTACCAATAAGTCTATCCACCCATCTAGTCATTAATCTATTTGTTTATTAACCGAATTATATCAATCAATCCATTCCCCATTTACCACGAATCCATCCACCTTAATTAATAATCATCCACTTACTAATCAGGTTTTGTATCATTCTATCTTCCTATCCAGCAACTAGTCCAACCATTAATTTTGTTTAATGTTAGTGCCTAATTAAAACAAAATGAAAAGTGTTTAATCGTTGTAGGAAAACAAGAAGCTGACGTTTCCAGCAATGGCCTTCACTTCAGTTTAGTCAAGGCTCACTGACGAAGGTCTAACGTTCCAAACTTCAGCCTTGCACATATTTCCATATAAGGCGATGATATATCATTTAATCTTAAAATTGACTTTAAGCTTTATGTTATACCGATGCACGCGTTATACCAACACTGCTCGACTAGAAATTTTCCAACCATTTACGTATTTTCCCTTTGCTAATTTTTACTTACCTTTAACTTTAATGTAGAAAGAGCAAGACGCCGTAAGACCCGAGTTATCAGTTGCTTGGTATGTGATTTCTGTTCCGCCTGAATTGGGCTCAGAAATGGGGAAGTTGTAAGTTGATCCAACATGGGCGGGTGATATGGTCACCGCTGGGTTGATACCAGAATTATCTCTCACTGAAAGTGGGGACGGGATCTTTATCGTGGCGTAATATTTTCCGTTATCATTGTTCCGGATGATATTAGAGGGACACGTGATTGTAGGTGGTTGAATATCTGTAAAGATTACTCATGTCATAAAGTCAAATTTATGCTATTTATTGTATTTGCTATTTATTGTATTTAATCCCTTCAGAGTTAATAAACTTAAACAAATTTAACTGCACTGAATTATTGTAGCATAAGCAGCTACCGCAGTTACTTTCCTAATAACAATACCATTTGAAATGCACATAACATGTTGTTGGTTTTGACAACATACTTTAAACTAAATATCCATATTACCATGTATAAAGGTCATCAGAAATTTTATCGATTCTACGAAACAATGTTTCAGTCAAGGCGGTAGATAATCATTTAAAAGTTTAAAGTATCTGTATTAAAAACTGCAAAGAATTTAAAGGAGAAATAAGCAGTGATAAGTTTGAATAACCAGAAAATAGTAATGGCTCAAATGTATTAAACGAAGGAACCTAAATGTTACTTTTGGGAAATCGAATCTAAATTCATTGTTTTAAACAAATGGTGAACATAGGCAGTGCTGTTTGTTAGCATTCAGTTCACAACTTGTTAAACATATATAATAAATAAGACTTTCTTATGTAAAATAATCCCAATGTGTTGTAAGGTAGCACACAAATTGAAGAAAACCTACATTTTAATCACTTTGAAAGAAACACTTTAATACATTGATAACTCAACCTAACTGAAACCTAACTGAACTTATCTGTAACTAAAAACTACATCTATAGACACCACGTGACATCTGGGAACGCCTACTTATAATGTCACAACACTTACCTTTGCATAGTGCGCTTATGTCGCTCCATCGACCGTTGGACTGGCAAACGTGGCGTGCTTGCCCAACATTCCCAACCAAAGAAAGACCTTGCGAGGTCTTACAAGTGAGTAAGCAGAAATCCTTGCACTTTTTTCGTTCTGAAGTGCAGCCAGATGGATCGTACGAGCCAAGATTGGGTGCCAATAAAGGCGCACAGTAAATGACTGGGAAAAAAGTGGCGAATTAAATACAAACTGTTCGATTATTAATGGGTTTCGCACCTATGAGAACGATATATGCACACTAAATAACTTAGTTTCTGCGACAATTATACAAAGCAAAATTGCTGTGTTTCAAAGCAGTAGCAGTAGACTAACAATCAGTAAAAAATTTGAAATTAAACTCCAGTAACTTAAGGAAAATTAAAACAACAAAGAAACGATAGTGTATGAAAGGGTAAATTAAAGTAATGGCAAATACAATAAAATATTGATGATAGCAATTTCGAATAATTTAAAAAATGATTCGGGTATATTTTCAAACAGAAAAGTTGCAATTGGATCAAAACTAATGACCCCTTAAAACTAAAGTCGGACATGTTTTAAATGATATACTTATTAAATCTTTCTAAAACAATTTTCTAGATTTTTTATTTTCATTCATCAGTTTCAATAACCGATTTAATGGAGCCAAAACCAATTGAAGAATTGCACACAACTTAGGAATCCTGCTGATGAACAGTAACTGTTTTATAACATTTTTTAAAATGCATTATAGTTATGTTTGCCCAGATATCTATCCTCTTTCTTTCAATGAACACCTAAGCGAAATGCAAAAGAAGTTACTTAATTCATTCTACACCTTTCTCTCTGTATGCGATTTTGTCATCGTTGCATGTTTGTTTCAAACCCGCACAGCCGTTACTATTTAGAACCGTGCGCCACGTCTTCTTGTATCGTTGACGGCGTGATTGTGAAGCGCAGTTACCATTATGGGGCATAACCGTGTCTGACCATGTGCTCCAGGGCTGCAGAGTACAAACTGCTTCCTGGCACTGAACTAGAAATTGACAAAAAGTATCTTTAAAAAAATGGCTTAAAACGTGAAACACGGAAGAGTTACCATTAAATCAACTATTATCATTAGTATGACCATATTAAGATCAACCCTGTACCCAAAATTCCTCTCCTTGAAAGGAAACCGTTCTGAAGAAGGACCCCTTATTATTTCGCTTGGTCTTTGAGACACGTAACCGATGTGTGATGGCAATTTTCTCCCAGGGGGTATGCCCTGGAGACAAATCCTACCACAATTATTTAGTAGTCTAAAATAGAATAAAATATCTACGGCTATATTTTACAGTGATAAAGTGCGAGGAGTCAAAGACTCACATTCACTTAAGGACGATATTGTTACTAGAGTTTGCAACTTACGCCTAAGTTGGATTCAGGTTAGTATAGTGCATGGTCATCAGTCGTGCCTCCCACCTCTACGACATGGGATCGATTCCTGGGCTCGGCATGTGGGCTGAGATTTGTCGATCTCAATCTGACTTCGAGGGTTTTTCTCCGGATACTCCGGTTTTCCTCCATCTGCAAATTCGACTTTCACGCCAAGATCTGAGCCGTCGAGCGATTAAACATTAGCCTCTGGCTCGGAAGAATGGGCAACCACTTCCTTCGCAATTGACGTTAAATAAAGTATTATATTTCTTAATTATTACTCACAATGACAATCACTGGCGTATTTGCTGCCGGTTGTACGTGTTCTCTTACCGCTTGGACACTTACTACAACCCCTTTGATTACTGTTGGTCTGATAATAACCGATAGCACAAGCTGCACAGGGCACATAACCAGTCGATGAGAAGTAGCCTGGTTGGCAATGTCCTGGGCAAAAATCAAACGAAATCAATAGTGATGTCAGCCCATCAATCATTAGCTTTTTTTATAATAGAGGAACGCATTATCCAACCAGACGGATTATACGTCCCTCATCTTATACGTCTAGTATAATGATGGGGCGAATAAGAGCACGAACTAGTAGATACAAACATCCGAAAAATTACGCCTGGCCAAATAAAAACGAATGGAGGCTGGTATCCCTGTAAAACGGTCTTAGTTTTTTGCGATCTTCGTCTAAATCTGTTTCGTCTTTACACACAGACGAGTCAATCGTCCGAAAGACACTACCTTTAGTTACTTAGTCCGCCGTTGGAGATACATTTTGAAAGCAACTTTGTCTAGACGGATAATATGTCTTGTGCCCCTCTTTTTACACGAGAGAAGTATAACCAGACGAACTGCAGCTATACATTTGGTACATCTGGCGTACATTTCTTTTAATTATTGTAGCATCAAAGACGAATTCGTAATGTGCGTTGTATGGTAGCTTATCACATATAAGACTCTTGAATCACTTGAATTCAGATAGGTTTAATATTTTAATTCAACTAACGCTAGCAATTAGTGTCGGTAACTTATTATGGCCCCATACTTGAGAATATGACTACACATAATTAAAAATTAAAAAAAAGTTTACTATAACAAATGTGTTTAAGAATCAATGTTTTGGTATTGAGTGGCAACATGAAGATTTGAAGACTAAGAATGTATCCTTGTAAGAATTCAGAATGTCGGTGCAAATTGTTGGCGAGATATTAGCATAATGACTCCAATACAAATCCTTGTAAAATGGCTTGGTTCTAAATGTTATGAACCAAGCTAATTTCATAAGGATGTGGAGCATAACTGTGGTAATATCTCATCACTGATGGGTTGCAACATGCTAAATTTTTTCTTGGTGGCATTTTTCATCTTGATCTTTCTGAATATTTCAACCAAATTAGTGATTTTACAAATAATTTTTATGACGTCATCACTTCGGTACCCTATAGAGTCATTTTCTTGTTGCGAAGCGAGATTCTCACCATTATTCTCATTTAACTGTTTAGCGAAGAACAAATGTCAAAGTTAAAATTTGACTGAATGTCTGTACGTATATATATACAGAAAGAGTTTCACAAACAAATAAGTTCTGTTATTGTTGTTCATCCAAGAACATCGCAGTAAATTAGAATTTCGCTAGCCCGTCCGAATGAAAATTATTTTCTTACTCCCATCTAAGACTAAATAAAACGACACAAAATACATAGGAAGGTTGTATTGCACATTGTACAACCGCGGTTTATTTGAAAAATTCATTTATAAATAGTTACTATTAACAGTAATACGCAAGAATAAGTTAAATTACACATTATAATAAAGGATAAAGGAACTTACGAAATTATGATTAAATAATTGCAAACGTGATATAATGCAAAACAGAAAAACCTTTAGACCTAAGCTTCTAGCCTTTAATAATCAATCTTTAATAGATTTTTCGATATAGATATTCTTGTCATGGTCAGAATTCCATTGATCTTGCAACTTTAAAAGCCTTTCTTTAGATGGATTATTGGCTACAAAAATTGCTATAGAAGTTGCGCCTCCTGCTCGGAAACTGTGTAAGATGAAATGCACTCTTTTAATATAAGATAACCTTCTGGAATTAACCTAACGAGCAGCTCTGGCTGGACTTATGAAAAACGACATTCCTAAATATATAACCCTTTGAATTTCCGTCCAAAGTGATCTGCGCTGAATTAAGATATCTTAAAAGTAAGTTATAAGGGCAAGTTGCACTGTTACTCCAAAAAATGAACACGTGCTGCCCCTGCCTGTATACGTCAGTTTTACCACTCGGGATAAATAACACTAAATGATCGTCAGCTAGAGAAATATGACTTGCTTTAATATCTAAGAGACCTGAGTTGGCCTGCGTAAGCTAGCACACAAACTGTAGCCAAGCGTAGATTTTTCAAACCTCTGGTAACACTGGCATATCTGGGAACTATTGCTTGGATCAGAGCCAAGTCCATCGGCGCTTTCTTCTTAATTGGGGTATGGGGTAATCTCTTCTCTGCTTCAACTAGATTTACACGCAAAGACGAATCTAGCGGGTTATTGACAAGTAGAAGAAGATCGTGCACCCACTTAAGAGCGGAATAGGCAAACTGACAAATGGCGTAACCTCCCAATGAAAAATAATCCAAATATTTTCTCTAATGTTCAAATTTGAACTTTTTTCTTAGGATGAACTAATTAACATTATATCAAATCAGGATCAGCCTCTTCTTGCCAGATTACTGAACAGAGACCGATAATGGATTGGCCACAACTAAACTGGTCTTAGAGTGCTCTACAATTCGGCCAGAAGCAAGTAAATCTTCAATAGATTCGGTTATGAATGTGTTATTATGTGTCATTGTCTTTATCGCTGTCTTTATTTATATCTCTGACCTCGTCATCGCTTTCAATGTCATTGTCATTGTCTTCATCGCTGTCAATATAATCAGCTTTACTGCCATCTTCGAAATTTGTGTCTTTTATTTCTTCCAAATCACTGGCGCTGCCAGTGAACTTATAACAAAAAAATAACAAAGGGATTTACTATCTATGTAGCTGGCGACAAAGAATGCATTTGAATTTCGAATACAATTGTAAACAACTTTTAGAAGAAAACAATTTTCATAGTTTGTAATTTAAATTTTTTAAGATCTGCATGCTCCCCCATGGCCTTAATTTTAAATATATGTTCCATAATTTCTTCTTTTTTCATTTATTAATGTAGATAATAAACATAATTGATGTATATATGATCGCCATGATGGCTTTAGCCTAATTTCATCTTTGATATGACAATATTCTCATAAAGCTAGCGTGAAAACAAAACTTTTCGCAATAGCTGTAAACAGTGTTACATTTACTTACCAATATCTTGCTGGCTATGGCTGCGCTCAAACATTTCCAACAAGATCTATTAGTGTCTCTAGATTGCTCAAACATTTCCAACAAGATCTATTAGTGTCTCTAGATTGCTCAAACATTTCCAACAAAATCTATTAGTGTCTCTATAGATTGCTCAAACATTTCCAACAAGATCTATTAGTGTCTCTAGATTGCTCAAACATTTCCAACAAGATCTATTAGT
>JAOBRB020046657.1:0-15236 GCA_027575285.2 Zoanthus pulchellus | reverse complement strand
TGAATTGGGACAGTTGAACATTTTCGCCCCACTTTTCACAAGGTTTAACTATTATCAAACTGAAAGACTGACACCTTACATAAACTAAGTAATTTCCCCCCCTCCCCCCCTTACAATGTTGAAATACTATCTTGCCAACTGGAATATTGATTCAATTTAGAGTTTTGCAACATTGATTGGGGGAGGAGGGGGGGACAAATTGTTGTGCTATTGAAGGAAAAATTAATGAAGTGTCCCAATCATTTTGTCCAGGATTGTAGGTCGACAATTAGTTTCTCCCCGTCACAGCTCAAGCATGAATCAATCAATTTTTTTTTCCATCCTGTCACTTTCAGCTTGACTGTAGCGAGTTCTGCGATGTTTCATTCAGCTTCTTTTCTTTGATCCTTTTCCATTTTAAGCGCACTTTTCATTTCAAGCGACTGGCATAACGCTGGTTAAAGCCTTGATTTCCATTTATTACTTGCATTCCTCTCAAGTTTTCTTTCTCTCGTTGTCTCAAGGTGTCATTTAATTCCCTGAGCTTTTTGGCACATTTGACATAGGTGTATGAATGTTCCCCATAGGACACTGCTTGACCAGTACAAGGAGGATTGGTACTTTTTGTGCCCCAATCGATTTGAACAGGTTGCGCAGATCTAAATATGGTGCGGTTCATTGGTATGTAAACCGATTTGCAACTTTTTTCTGTCTTTGAAATTAGGTTTTTTGAGGCTATAGGATGCCTTGCACACCAACCTTTGAAATCCCCGCAGTTTTCATGTCCTTCCATTGTTTTGAAGCAATCTAGTGCTCCAGAGGTAATCGTCTTACGAAATAAACCTTTTGCAGTGCTAATTTGGCGATCATCAACAACCTCCGGATCCCAAAAATAATGGCACTTGACTTTTTTTAGTTTAATTTGCGCGAGATGATCCGGAGGTCTCTTTTCGTTTAAAAGGGCAGAAAAATTTACGAATGGACTGCTGGCTAGTTGATGTTCTTTTCTTACTAGATTGTTTCGCGCTATGCTGCTTTTCAGTTGTAGTACCTTGTTGCTGGAAAAATCAACTGCCTGTTAATGGCACTAGGAAACAGCGTGTTCCTCTACTTGAACGAGGTCAGAGAACTGGAGTGACGCTGTACCTGCAAGTATGTTGTCAACGGAAGCTAGCATGCGATTTCCCGTTTTCCATGGCCCACTTTTGAAACGGTATGCACACCTCGCAATAAAACCTGCTCTTTTCATTTTGACTAAAATGAGGGAATGTCTGCCTCAAATGTGCCTGGAACGCTTTTTCCCGCCAGTGGACCGACAGTGACTGGAGGAAATGTTACAGCCAGTAACGCTCTTTTTTGTAGTTTTGGAAAACGGTAATGCTATAGCAGCGTTTTAGGATATCTAGCCTTTCTACTTCCAAGCAGATATTCTTGAAAACTTTTCGGCTTTCCAGGAAAGTGGAAGGGCATTAATCCGCTTAACTAACTATGAAAGCGACGAAAAAGCAATTCTTGTGTTTTAACAGTACTTACACATTTATCCAGTGCGTGTCTTGCTTAAGAATGTTCAAGCTCGAGCTGATCACTTTCTTCTTCTACGGTGACATCGGATGTGTCATCTTCTACTTCACATTCTCTGATGATTGACATTTTCCTTAGACAGATCCTCGTGGCTAAAGCTAGATTCATTTTCATAATCCGACATCCCGTCATTTCCTTCCTCCTTATGACAAATCCAAAAAGCGAAAAGAAATTAGCTCGCTCTTCGATAGAAATTAATGTCAATCCTGCATGAAACGATGAGGTCTCTCTTTCTGGTGTCTTTATCAGCACAAACATTTTCCTTAATCAAGTTCTCTACAACTTGTGGTGTAAGTGCCATCTGTTTATAAATATCGAAAAAAAAATTTAAAAATCAGAATCGGCCTAATTGAACAACCTAGTCGCAATAAGCATTTTCAAAGAACAACATTGAACGATGGTTATATCGAATTAATCATTGTAGTTTTAAAAAAAAGGACGTATTAAAACTAAAAAATTATTTTGGTCAAGTTGAAGAGTAATTATGGTGGTGAAACAAATTCAAACTTTTTTTACAGTCGACAGATTTGGTTGTGAAAAATAAGGCCACATAAAATAAAATAGTTGGTTCGTATTTTTAGCTTTTGGTAAAAAATGGGCGGGCGCGCAGTCCAAAACCGGATTTACTTGCCCAGTACAGATCTCTCTCGAACATTCTTTTATCTCTTTCAAGATATGATTCATACCTTCAATTTTCGCACGCTTTATATCTATATATCTATCTCTATCTTTATTTTTATCTATCTATATATTCTAGCAGATTAATGAGGCACACGGGATCAATTTCGTGAAAGTTTATGATTTTTTGCTGTTTTTATTGTTGATAAAAGTAAATGAAACAACATAAAAAATCCTAAGGGGGTATTTTTTGCCGTGGGCGGGCGAGGAAGCTAACAAACAATTTTTTTTATGTGGCCTAATGTTTACCTTCCATTATATTCCCAATTGTTTAAGTATTTCACTTTCTTTATTTTGCTTACCAAAGTTAAAAGAAACGAGATTAAAATATTTCGCCAGTATGGCATGGTTTTAGATAATACGGGGTGCTCGGTCTCTTCTAGCGATGTTTTTCCATCACACGTGTAAACTAATCCGATAACTCAGTAAACGTTTATACAAAGGGCTTCATAATAAAATTTCTGTTTCTATGTTGTTTTTAAAAGCTGAAATTAAAATAGCAAAGCCAGAAAAACTATACACCAATGCATGTACTTTCGTGACACTGACCTGATTTGATTGCAAACAGGGCCATGGTAACAAAGGCAATGTAACAGCGCAATTTTTTTTGTGCACCTTTAAGGCTAGGTTCAGACGATTATTAAATCCTTCTGAAGGAACGATTATGGAAATGTTTAGAATCAAGATTAATAAAATAAAAACACCACACTTATTGTGATTGTAGGTTGATCGGACGAACCGACTCTGAAATTGCTCTGACTTATCTGTTGTTTATGGTGGTATTCTGTACTCATGGCGACAAGGACACAATAGCTGAATACATTCTTTCACTTTAGTTTTGAGTGCAGAATACTTTTATCATGACGGATCAAATCCGAGAATGATTCACATTTATGTTGTTGTTTTAGAAAACTCTTACAAGTAACGGCCGTATTTATTGTTTCTCATCGGAGTATGAGTCACAAACACCAATGCAAGCATTGCTCACATGAGCGGTAGTCTGCAACCATGGCGACAAGCACAAAATAATTAGGCAATTCCATTATTGCAGTCCTCACATGAGGATGTTCCGAAAACAGAAAGGAACGAATCATTCGGTAGCCTCCTCGCAAACATTTTTGTGTCAGTCCTTCCCAGTTCCCTCCCCACAAACGTCTGCTGAACAGAGCTGAACATTCCATTCCGAAAACTGACCAACCAAAGTTAAGCTTTCATTTTTCGGTGGCTTGTTACTTTTACTGCAGCATTTTTCTAAAAATTGCGCGTCTCGAGTTAGCGACACAGATTGTGTGCGAAAAATTCAAAATAAAATATTTAAATAACCATCAAAAACAAGCTTTACGTGTCTACGTTTGCAACAAATGTGATGTTCTGGTTAACCTTCCGATTGGTTACAGAAAGTCTCTAATTTATCAGTGTGTTCCTGTGAGTTTCGATGTGTTAAATCCAGAAGTACAAAACCATTTTATAGTTGTTGTTTCTCCACTCGTTAATCTTATACAACACCAGGTCCACATTCTTACGCAGCTTGGTTTTGCAGCTATCAGCCTGAGCGCAACCAAACATGAAGAGGAAGAATGAGAGAATGGAAGTTGTAAAGAATGTTGAAAATGGCGAATTCGCTGTAGTGTATACAACTCCGGAGTTCTGATTTAAACCTTCTTTATGGTAAGAAGCTCTGCTGTATTGCGGTCGACGAGACTCGTGTATTTAAACAATGGTAAGATAATGTTTAAATTATTTTTCAGTGTTAGCATATCAGGCGCGGATCCAGGGGAGGTGAAATTGGTGGATTTTTCACCCCCCCTTTTTATTCAATTTTCTTGTAAATTCTTTGTACTTTCCACCTTTCTTCTCCAAAAGTCTCTGGTACCAGGCTGTCCAAAATTAATATGAATGAAGCGTTAACGAAATTTCGTTATCGCCATATTGTGTTGACGTAAACGAAGTTTCGTTTACGCAGATCTGTGTTTAGATAAACGTGTTTACGCCGTCGTTACCGCAAGCGTTACCGCAGACAGATACGACTTACGATATAGAGAAAACTTACCTGAAGTTAATGTTATAACATCGTTGTGTGTCTTGACTTGAACAACTCAAATGATCTCGCTCGGTAATTTAGTTATTCATTTTATACGATTTACTTTTCTTGTTTCTAGAATTCTAGTCATTTAATTTTAGTCGTCTACTGAAGCAGTCCAATTGAAGTGACAACTTCTGTCGGCGGTCCTTTTAACAAAATGATACTTACACGGGGCATTGGAGCGTTGCCGTATTATACATGTATATCAATATCAATTACTAACATTTTCTACTTAATGCAGATTTGTATACATCAAGTAAAGCGGCCACGCGTACAAAATATTTGAAAGAAATACACTTAAAATCCAACAAATTATTTCGTATTTTGGTCATCTGATCACGGCTGATGAAAAACTACGTATATGATTATGAGATGGGTGTTAGTTTTCATCTCTGTTGTTCGGTAGCAGTGAAAAACATACTCCCTTCAATCAGAGCCGCAATGAATAAAAGGATCGATCTATTGATAACAATTGAGAGGCTATTCAATGCCGAAATGCCAGGGCCTGAAACTTAGTTTAACAATCTAATTCCTCCGTCTCGAATTCCATCTCTTCACTCCCCTTGCCAGTACTGTCACCATCGCTAACTGTGTCATCATCTTCATCGCTGAGGTCTTCGCCTGTTTCGTCAACATCATCAATAGTTCCACAATCATCAATCATCGAAACAGGAGGTTTCGCTTCCGATCGTCATTTTTTTGTTGTGATACCACTCAACAGCTTTCGACACGACCAAACTTTCACAATTGTTAAACAGCTCTCGCAATACTGGCAATATGATCTTTATGCGAAGAGATTCTTCAAGTAGAGCATGCTTCATCAACATTCCTTGATCTCGCAACTGGCGTCTAACAGCAGAGAAACCTCTTTCAACCTTACTTGATGAGAACAAGATAACTAGCATAATCTGGATAATCATGCTACACTGAAGATACTGATCCTGTTGCGATGGGAGGAATTTGGTCCACAGAGTATGCTGATATTTGGATAGTTGGCTATACTTCTGTCGGACAAGCCGCTTGATCTTTGGCCATTCTTTAAGGGCCTCCTTCAGGTCAAAGTTGGACACTTTCAGTACATGGTCAAACCTATGCAAAGAGCGTAAGTAAAGAAATTGTATGAATAGCTGCAACTGTTATCTTGAATATGAGAATAGTGCCACCGGGGTCAAGCTTAAACCGTAATCCTAGCAATTAAGTAGATAGTAGGGGCGGTTGGAAAATCGAAACTGATGTAAAACTCAATTGAATGGCCTCTGGTCGACACAGTGAAATGTGGACGTTTTAGAATTAGTGAAGAAGCATAGTATATTTTACAGACAAAAACTATAATTGGTAAATTACGTCCGGGAGAAGGAGGTAAAACCTCAACTGACCGCCAGTAAAGCAATAAGATTTCGATTTTTTAGGCTATCCCAAAATTAATTATATGAAACAATTACACGCAGTGTTGAAAGCAAACTTTAATGAGCATAATAAATTTGCTCACGGGGTGATAAGTAATATAATATGCTATGAAAACTAATTAATTTTAATACCATATAACAATATATAGCAGCTTCTTGCAGTTAGCCTTTTTGGTATTTTCATCGTCCTCAACAAGCCAGTCTTCGGTGTGGAACACCACGAAGTTTTCCTTGAGCTTGAACTCTTCTTTCTTATCATCAATCCGCTTGTGAAGACAAGACTGGATTGAACCAAGCAGATTGTACCGGAGATTCTCAGTTGCTGCTTTTCCGCTTGACACCTTTGAGTAAATAGATTTTAATTGTACTTTATTTTTATGTCAGTTTTCACTTTATAGTTCCACCTTAACCAAAAAAGTTAATTGAATTCAACCCCAAACAAGAATAACAATTTTTTCATTCATGTATTTAATTTAAGAGTGAGTTTCACGAAGTTAACTAACTTAAGGTTTAAGCGGCGTGCCTAGCTCCAGCACACAACAACAGCTCTGATTAATAAATGAAATCTGGTTTTCGCTCGCGACAGAATCGGTTTCACAATAATTATTGGCTTCAAAGCTAAAAGGAAAAGTTCATTTTAAACTGTATCCAAAAATTGAAAATATTTTTTCGCTCATATTTTGATTTCAGAGTGGAAAACTACCATTCAAAAGGAACTTTCATACTTTCATGACTCGCAAACTAAAGTTATAAGCAAACATTAAAAGAAACTCGGCCGTTTGATAAATAAAATTTTCTATTAAAAACAGCTTCTGACTCTGTTTCTTCTGTAGAGATTTCTACTAAAACAATTAGAATACTCGCACTCAATTTCTATCAGGCGCTAGAAATTTCAAGCTCGTAATTTAATTGTTAAACAAAAGGAAAATTAAACAAGCCGGCTAGTTAACTTGTTTAGTACTACACTGTAGAAAAACGCTGGCTGTTTAAAAGAGCGGCACAGACATTGACTTTTCCTTACCTTGTTAAGTTTAAAAGATTCTTTAACAACACTGATGTTTTTCTCTGCAGCTTCTCTCTTGCTTGCGCTCATGGTCAGCTTCTGTAAACCATGCAACTAACTTCTATTTCACACTCGTCTCCATCAGTATTCACACATGCCGGGAATGGCAAGTCACAGCTCTCATCCTTCAGGTCTCCAATATTCTCTTCAGCTTGTGCAACTGCCTCGTGGAGCTCGTAGATTAGAGTGGAATCTTTCTCCATTAATAGGGACAACTTCTTTGTCTCCTTGAGCACTTTCTGAAAGATGTGACAAGCACCAAGAAACTCATACGAGACCCATTTCCTCCTGTAACCAGCCATTCTTAATTTCATTTCAGCTGTTACTAAACCATGCGCCTCCTTTGCATTCTCAGAAAACAGCAGCAACACAAGAAAGTTGCGCAAGAAATTGTGCAGTACGAGATACACATCTGCCTGAAACCTTGTTCCATCGAGCTTTGTAAAGCAAAGGTGAACACTTCCAGTTTCTCTGATAACAGCTGAAATACTCGCCAGTTCTTAACAGAGTTTCTAAAAAGACGGAAAATCTGGCCCATCATTTCCTTGATTTGCTTGAATATGGGAATCGCCTGAAAGCTATCGTTTATTGCCAGTTCAAGTCGATGGTTCATGCAATGCATTAAGAGAACTTTCCAACCCAAAAAACGAGTAAATTGTGTGTGAGCTCCGTTGTGTTGACCAAAATTTGTACTGGCACCATCTGCAACAATGCACGCAACTTTCTCTTTGTTTTCTGATTCTGACAGGTATTCCGAGCATGCTGCCGACATTGCTTTAAATACACCGTCCGCGTTTACCCCACAAAATCCTTCAACGCTTTGCAGGCAAGCAAAATCACTGGCGTCTTGACACCAAAATCACCTCTACAAACAACCTTTCCATAAACCATTTCTTTCTCATTTTCCGTCTTACGCGCCTCACTACCATCACTTCCAACAGAAATAGATTGACTCTCCTTTACTTTCTCTGCCACAAGCTCGAAAACAACTTCGGCAAAAACTGCCACCATCTCTCTTGCTTTAAGCTTATTTACCTTTGATTCGGAAACTCTTAACCCATTTTTTTTGCAGTTGAATCAAAGGGGCAAGTTTTCGAAGCGAAAGTTCCTCTTCAACAATTGTCAGAACCGTCGTGAACAGAACACGATAAAGTTCATTGCTCTTGTTGATGAGCAGAACGTCGACACAAGGTTGATCAATGGCTTGAACGGCGGCTGATGATGATGGTTCGGATTTGTACGATTCGATTGCACCACCCACACGGTTTTTTGCTCACGAGTGAAGGGATTTGGCATCGCCTACATGTTTAGCAAAATATGTGCGATAAATATAAGTGACGCAATCAGAATAACTGACAGTGCCGCTTAATGTCTTTCCCTTTAAGCCTCTTCTCTTTGCTTCATTAATATATGTTTCCCAAAGAATTACTGGGCAGAACTTACATTTTGCCCAAAAAACCTGCCATTGCTTTACTCTAATTTCAAAATCGTCCTTAAAGGGCCATTTGGTAAAACTTTTTAGTGATACGCTTCTACGGCCACATGGCTGAATTTACACCGGAAGTTACTTCGAGTACATGTCATGTCAAAGGTATTAAAACCTGGTTCTCAAACGTGACACATGATATGTGAGACTGAAAGAGCCTGGATACTATATCGTACATCTACCGATTCAACGAAAAAACCAGACTGTCAACTAAGTTTATATAAACGAAATAAGGACTTTTTAGAATCATTCAATTACAAAATTATTATGCGCAAATTGTAGCCAAGTGCTTTCTTTTAATATGTTACCAGTTCTTGGTTGCAGGATAACGATATTTCGATTGGGGTAACGATATCTCGTTACCGTAAAACTATTTTGCGGTAACTCGGCGGTAACGCTAGTTTCGTTACCGCAATTTCGGACAGCCTGGGTACATTCTTTGTATTATTCACCACCTTTCTAGAATTTCTGGATCCGCCGCTGCATATACTGCTCTATTAGACCCCGGTTACACTAACGTCACTCGAACTGTCTTGGAATACTCCAGAATTACTCGAGTTATCTAACTTTTGTAGTGTAAATGCACGTGAATTTCGTGAGTGTTCCGGGAGTATTCCAAGTTAGTTCGCTCGAGAAAGGTAATCTCGGAGTACAACCGGAGTACTCCCGATTCACTGGATAAGTAGTGTAAACAATGAGTTATCTCGGAGTACTCCAATAATTGTCATGGGAACTGGCATGATTAATTCTAACTTCCAAACATTCCAGATAAATTTCTCGAAAAATATGTTTGATGAAATGAATTCGTTTTCGAATCAAAACAACAGGCGAACTCATAAAAAGATTCAGGCGTAAATGCGGGTTTATTTTCGATACTTATCCATATTGAGAGTCGCAAACACGACCAATCTCTACGCTTGATTAGGGTTGAGACCATAGGAAACCCATACAAGCTTCGAGAATTTGTTAAAGAAATACAATATTATATGTTACTCATCCAAGGGAGACACTTTGTAAAAATTGCTAAAATGGCTTGAAATTGCCACTGAAGGTCAAAGACGACAATAACAACACTTCAGGTGAGTAAAATAAAGTTTTTAATTGCCGTACTAAATTAAAAAATTACTTGATTTTTTAGATTCAAATATTGGAATCTCCCCCCTTTGAGTTCTCAAACGCCTACATTTTTGCAACAAGCGCTGCTTTAACTGTTACCATAGCAATAAGATAACTCGAGTACAATAACTGTGAACTCAATCTGGAAGTAGTCGAATGATCTCCATGTAATGCATATCCCCGTATAACTCCAAAGGATGCATTCAAATATAAGTTTATGGAAACTTTAGCGCTTATTCCTGGTAGTACACAGCAATTTTTTTGGTGCCAAATTGTGTTGGTATAGAAATCCTATATTCCAAAAAAAATTACTTCCAATTTAAACTCTTTGAGGACACACACTGTGTTGCATTCCCTGGATTTGGATACTTTTAAGTCTTCAAAATACTTTATGAGAGGAAGGAGTTGAAAAATATAGTTTTTCAATAATGTGTGGGTTATCAAGGGAAATGCTACTTTTTGATTGTTACTTATAATAACTTTGTTTATACACACACTCACCTAGCTCATTTGTCTGTATACAGTAAACATAAGAGTTATGAAGCAATTTGATCATAGTACCTTATCAGAAATCATTGAATTACTCTTCTATTTAAATATATAATAAAACCATTCAGGGGGAAATCTTCTACAACTGACAAAGCAGTTTTTTGTGAGTGTTATGCAAGGCTCCATGAACTGAGATCACTTCCTCCAAACCCGAAGGCTCTAACTGCAACAGCATCAAAACCAACAAAGAAGTCAATAATGGAAACTCTGCTTATGGATGATCCATATGTGGTATATGATAATAATAATAAATCCAACATTGCATATTCTGTGACATATATGTCATGAGACGAAAGTGTACAGACATATTTTGAGTGGTTGGTGAAAGAGCTTTTAATGTTTAATTGTGCCCCCCGCCATTTTTTCAAGGCGGACAAGTAAAGGTAACTTTATCTTTATTCTCGTTTGCTAACAATATTTTAAATTCGTTCTCTAAAATATACTTTACGCCAATTTCTAAGAAATAAATACGATGAATTTTAGTAATTTATATACAATATCCCTTGCTCACACATGAATTCGTAACCCAAACGATTAAAATCGACAACTTTATTTATATTACTAGTGTTTTTTGTACGCTTACAATGTTCTATAACCTTTCGTAAACACACAAAATTAAATATAGCAAGAACTGGTTGTAATCCGCTTTCTATATCTGTAAAAGATTTTAAAACGTAAAACTTAGAAAATAAACAACCGCTACAAAATATTTCACGCTAAAAGATTCAGTGATTTCATAGGTACGAACGTATTGTCTTCACTATACAATGGAGCTGCATGCATAAATAAGTACACCCCAGTAAGGAAATTATGCCTAAGTTTGCAAGAAAAAACTACTTAATTTTTTCATCAAAAAAAATCCTCTAAAATCTTTATTGTCAAGCATAATCTGTAAATTTAATAATGCATAACTAAATGAAAAATTTTAAAACATGGCATGACACATAAAGGCGTGCATCCACAGTCCTCGCACATGTAACGTGTTTCAGCCCTCTTGCCATTGCTTTGACAACTTTGCAGGTTCTAGTTGGTCGCTGCTTTTTAGCTCCAGACTTTGGGGTAATAAGGGCTGGGAAATGCCTTCCTGTTAACCGGGAGATGTTCTGGGCATGTTCTGAAATCTTAAATTGGATGAATTTTGAAAAGAGGATCGTAACCCGCTTGACCTCTAGGAATCCGAAAATGGCTGTCATTAAAATGAATCATTCGCACATTCAAAAGAAACTGATCGCGATTCATCACTGTTTTAAACCACGGAGTTTTTAATACTTCGTTACTGCTCCAGTAATCTTGTAAATTTAACTTGTTTACAAGTCCTATCGCAAATACCATTGCGAAAAACAATTTCATTTCTTCATGGCTCACTGGCTTCCATTTGTTTATTCTTGCGTGTTCTGCAGGATCAGAATTAGCAAAGGTTTGTTCGGCGTATCGGTTAGTCTTCACAACAATTTTGTTTATTAATTCGTCCGTAAAAAATAAAATAAAAAGCTACTGGTTTGGAACTAACTGCACTGAATAACTATTTCCTGGTTAGCTCTTTAAAATTATAAAAAACTTCCACTATACTTTTAAAAACTTTAACAAAGTATTTATACTTGTATATCAATAATGTGGATACTTTTTCTGTGAAAAATGGATTTTGAGGTGCACATAGCAAGAATATGGGTCTATTTTAGTGCTTTTATCAATAAATAAAATAGTTTTGCTTTTCTATCAGTGATAATAGAAGGTAAATAGAAAAAAAATTAAACCTTACCAATGAAAACGATACTTTTTCCTATTTTTATTTCAAAAAACATATATATATATATATATATAAAAAGTTCTAATCATCAGAAGAAAACAAAGTCCTAATAGTCAAAATAAAACAAAACCCTAGTGCCTTTGTTTCCCAATTTTGGTTTCCATCCTTTCCTTTGGTTATTTTGATTCCAATATTAGCCATATATCAGTGAATTTGTTTAGAAACGCTTTGTTTAGAATATCAAGAACTCTGAGTTTAGTGCAATCAAGAAATGTTTTGAGAGTACCTTTTAAATGTTGATGTGACCATGGACATTTGCTTTCACCACCATGGTCATGGAAAATTGCAGTCACAACTCTTGAATACACTTTCATGTTTTCATGACTTGCTTCGCTGAAACCAAAGAATCAAGGCCAAATTAATGTTAGAATGATGCAACGAAAACTAAAATAACCCTAATTACATTTTTTACTTTAACATTTTACGCGTCTAAATATCAGAAAAAAATAGTTTTATTTACTTTTAAATTTCATTCGAAATGCCAATAAAACTGAGTTAAAATAATTACTAAAATGGTAAAAAATTTAACAATTTTAAAATTTAAAAACAAACATTTTCGACTTCTAAGTTATCTTCAGGTTACATCTTCAGGTAACTTAACATGAATAATAAAGAGAATTAGTCTCTTACCTTGCACTGCTTGGGAATGCTTGTAAATCGTTTTCTTTTTCGTGAATCATGTCCCTTCGGTTAATTTTCAAATACTTTTTCTGTCAGAGCGTTTAACTTTGCATTCAGTTCCGCTAGCACTGTTCGATGTCTTTCTTCTTGAAAACGCTGGTTCTCACGTATGCAGCCTTCCAGTAAAATTGCATGCTCGTCTGGTATTTTCAGCTGTCGACTAGATCGGGATGCCATACCTCTTCGCCTCAGAAAGTTTTTATAAAAAAAAAAGGAACACTACTCTTTCTTCTGAACGCCATCCAAAATAATAATAAATTCTAAACTACGCGCTTATTTAAACTTGTTGTGCGCTTGCTGTGCACGTGATAGCATCTTTGGATAATAATTGGTCAATTTATACCACGTGACTAAAAGCCAGTTTTTCCTGTTGTCTTACCAATGTCGCATAAATTAAAAGTGTATGTGACTTCACACTTGAAGAAAAAAATGAAGAGAATGCGACAAGTGGCTACTCAAGAAAATCTGTATTATTGTGATTATTGCAACGAATACTTGGTGAAAAGGACATATTTCAAGCACAAGAGAAAGTATGTCAATGTGTTGAAAAGTTTTCCGCATGAAAATATCAAGGAAACTTGATAAAATCAGGGGTGTAGCCAGGTTTTTTAGAAGGGTGATGGGCCACAGAGGCTACTCACCAGATTGTCATATTGATATCCACGCCGTGCATGTTTTACTTAATGTTACAGTTTTGGGATGAGCAGTTAGAGTATAGTGGGCAGGACAAGGCTACTAAATAGCTTCTAGCCAGCAGTTAAAAAACTATTCTATTCTGTCTGCTTATGTGTCAAAATATTTTTTAGTAAAAGGCGGCGTGGATGACGAGTGGCAAAAATGTTGATGATCTCATCAATGTCAATTTCTCTGCCATGGTGGATGTTCATCATAGCCAGACCTGACTGTCTATCTGTAGTCATTGTACTTCTTAAGTACGTCTTCAGGCGTTTTAAAGTGCTAAATGACCTTTCGCATTCTGCAGAAGTAACAGGTAATGTGCAAAGAATGCGAACTAAGACATTTATGTTGGGAAAGAAATTACGGTCGCATTCTCCAAGTGTGGCTGAGGCACTATTTGGAAGACTAGATTTGGCAGCCACGTCTGACCATTTGCGACGCCAACGGACAAGCTCAACGTCAACGTCATCCGGTGATACCAAATCATTGCGATAAAACTAAATTGCTGCATCAATTGTGGCGTTACATGAGCTGACCAATACTTCAGCCACCAAACACATCAGTTTCGAGACATTCGTCTGAATTTCACTGAAGTACGTATCCAATCCATTTGGGCACTGGTACTGTATGTTATCATGGCTGAAGCTAACAAAAAGCACTTTGACACGCTAAAAATAAAAGTTAACCGTGTCAAGACGTGTCAAGGTGTGCCAAGACGTGTCAGGCCGTATTAAGACAGTCAAAACAAAACGTACCGTGTTTCTCATTGTTTCGCTCATTAATATGCGCATAAGGCGTGCCAAATGGCACGGTTGACACGGCGTGTTAAAAGCAGCGTGCGCGTGTCATCACCTTTAGGTTGGTTTTCCCATGGAGGGTCACAAATACTCCATTGTTATCGCTATTATGTCATTCTGAATAGTAGCAGATGTATAAGTAGCATTTCTTGCACATTCGCGCAGGTGTTTCACAATAATATCATCCCCTCCTTCAGCACGGAAGTCAAGAAGTGCAAGAACGTTTCCTCGATTCTTGCTGTTGTTATCCGTACTGGATTCCATATGACCACGAAGTGCTATATTTTGTTTCCCGCGAAATATTACACTTGATGCAATACTTCTTAGAATCTCGCGGTTGCATTCAATCTGTGCTACTCTTGAAGATTTGATGACGGCAGAAATTGCTTTTTCTGGAAAGCGCATCATTTTTATAAGGTTTTCGACCTGAAGAAGTGCGTCATTGTGATATTTCTTTTTGGAATGCTCTTTTAATATTTCATTTGCCTTATTATATTTTGTCATGGCAAAACTCACAAGTCTCCCAGTGTTCGCAACGTTGGAACTTGGTGGAAACACGAGACATACTTGACAAAGGCCCCCGTCTTTGGAAGGACTGTACACTAGCCACGTATACTCTTTTAGTCAAGACCTTTGAAACGACCTGCTTTTGCCATATATTTTAGTCTTTGGGAAAAAAAATTTCGGATGGCGTATAGTCCTTGGTCAATAGCTGAAACTTTTCTTGGTCTGATAGAGTTCTTTTTTTTTTCAGTTAGCAGTCCAGCAAAGTCGTCTATAGCTTCAACTACAAAAGAAAGTACAACAATTTTGAAATTAATAAAATTTTTATCATATATCTCGCGGCTCCTAAATGTCAAACAATTACAGCTTGACACCACTGTAACTATTCTTTATCTAACAACAACAACTTTGTTTACGGATTCCTGTGTGTTGTGTAATGCCTCGCATTTTTTAGTTCTCTTGACAACGAAAGTGACAATCAGTTCGTTCAGCACAGGCATAGTTCATCAAACATGTTTTCTAAGAAATTTTATTCCTCTGTGGTATTACAGGCATTACAGTCTAAATCTGGTGTCATGACAAACTTTGACAATGACAACCGTGGGAAGTTTAGAATTCTAACACATGGAAGAATATCGAGATTACAACAACCATCTATCTTGTATAATCGAAGACGAGGATGGCTGAGTGCATTAGCAATCAACTCCTCAGAGGCAACTGTTCGCACATTCTTAAAGTAAGAGTTTCCAGAGCTTGTAAATGAGCATCGCAACTCAGAACACTAGTGGCTACCACATCATCAATATTTGTACAATGTTCTAAGTACAA
>JAOBRB020046546.1:0-15253 GCA_027575285.2 Zoanthus pulchellus | reverse complement strand
ATTCCAGTGGACATCTTTTTCGCTCAAAACGGGTAATTCAAACAACAAAAATGTTGTTAAAAAGATAACATACCGTGGAAAAAGTAGAATCCGTATATTTGACATATTAAACTACAAGAAACAGTAAATAATTTTTTTATGTCATATGCACTTTAACACCCTGAAAAAAAAATTCGTGAATCAGACTGGAAATATGAGCAAAACTTTCTAATTTCTCTCATGTCGCTTTTGAAGTTTGCAAAGAAAACTACGTCACGGAAGCTTGATACTTGATAAGACTTGCTACTTTGAATTCATAATGGCTAGCCAGTAACCGGCTCAAACCCAGCAAATTTAAGCGGTTATATCTCAGAGACATTTTATCCAAAGTCTTTCTTTATTTAATATTTTTGTCTTAGTCTCTCATATAGGCACGTTAAGTGAATGGGAGGCTTTGATTTATCTTGGACGGGACAATAATCCATCGCCGGTTAGCTCCAGGGAGACGCTGGTACTCATTTAACTACCCTGGAACGATGGAAGAACAAGATATAAATAAGTAACTAGAGCAGTTTCTTTTTTGATCTGTAATGGAGCTTAAAAGCTAAATCCTTTTACGAGCCTAGAGACCCATAGGGCCAGCACCAATGTCCGAAGTCCGTACTGTTAAGCGGATAGAAGTCTTTGACTTTCCCTGGACGGGACACTAATCCATCGCTGGTACTGATTTACCTACCCCGGAAGGGTGGAAAGCTTAGTTGGCTAAGGAGGAATTGAATATCACACAAATAATTATTCAAATCTCGGCAAACTGTTGGGATCGAATTGGGGACCTTGTGGTTGGAAAGTGCAATTGTAGATAGAAGACGTCTTGATTTTTTTCCTGAACGGAAAATAAATCCCTTGCTTGTTTTGTATAACTAAGTTGAACCAAAAACCCAAAAATTAATATTGACATTTAAACAAACTTCAACTAATTTCCAAAATTAAACTTTTTTCAGCTACCTGAGATTTTTTCACTGTGCTTACAATACTTAAAACGGCTCTATTCTTTGCCCCTTAGCAGCCTCACAGGCAATAACTACGCTATCACGTTCAACAAACCTGATTCACATCCAAAGAATTCCGCTCTCAGACAAGGACGACCGTAGTACGAATGACTGTTAATCTTGATATATCTTGCTATTATAGGAGTAGTGAATGTTCCTGTAGCATAGTTGTTGCTGTCTGTGTTTCCAATAAATATCTGAAAGATGCAGTTGTTTTAAATGTCTTTAATATAGTAAATGAAGTAAAATATTCTTATTGATGCATGGTTCCAACATTATATAATTGAAAGAGAATAACGAAATAAAAACTAATGTGATCTTTTTTTCGACAAGCTTAGTTGTTTACACATTTAATCAGCTTTGATTTTAGATATTTTTAAACACAAAAGCAGATTTTCATTTAACATTCTCTAGAAATAACTTTTTTTTTTTAATTTTTGATTTGGCATTTGTTTTTTGTTATGCTATGAAATGGAACTTGATTTTGGTGCTTTTCTTGTAACGCCGTTTCCCCGCAAAAAACGTTTAAAATAAGATAAATTATTTTTGTAAAAACGACTTAACTACGATAGACGCTCTCAAACACTGTAAATAAGTAGTAATTTCTAAATTAGCACTTGAAGCGATACTCTTTGATAAGTAATCACCTACATCGATCATATCGTCATCATCAACATCATAGTTGTCATCGTCATAGCCACTATCATCACAATCACCAGTAACACGATCATCACCATCACCACCATCATCGTAGTTGTCGTAATCATCATCATCATTATCATCAGCATCATCACAATCATTATCATCACTATCATCACAATCATTATCATCAGCAGCAGCAGCAGCACCATCATCATCATTATCATCACCATCATCACAATCATTATCATCACCATCATCATCACCATCATCACAATCATTATCATCACTATCATCATCAGCAGCAGCAGCACCATCATCACAATCATTATCATCACCATCATCACAATCATTATCATCACCATCATCATCACCATCATCACAATCATTATCATCACTTTCATCATCATCAGCAGCAGCAGCACCATCATCATCATCGTCATCACCATCACTACCATCATCATCATCATCATCACTAATATCACCATCATCACCACAATCACCATCATCATTGTTGTCGTCGCTGTAATCTTCATCATCACCATCACTATCATCATTATCATCATCACCATCATCACCACCACTATTATCATCATCATCATCATCAGTCACCACCACCATTATCATCATCGTAACTTTCCATCTAGTGTGTGGTTCAACCGTCGTTCATAAAAATGTCAACTCTGATTTTTGATTGTGTTACTAATCCTAATGAACTGTTGCTGTTGAGATCAGACTAAAACAGCGTTAATCATCACATTTCTGTGTCGAGCATCGCAGATGATACGTCTTTTTTCCTAGATCACACATAGCCGTTCCCCTGTCGAAAACTGCCCAATAATAACTTACAGTGCATTTAACCTTCTTTGATATACAGTACCTAATGTTCTGTTATACTTGTATAACAGTGATACAGATTATTAGAGACGCCCTAATCCATTATATCATGCTAAATTTTAATCCTTTAACTACAAATGTGCACCTAAATATATATGTAAGTGTAAATGTAAATATAGATACAAATTAATTATAAATGTAGGTGTAAGTAGAAATATAGTTATAAATTTAAATGTAAACCTAGATGTAAATATAGATAAAAATATAGATGTAAATCTACATGTAAAAGTAAATGTACATGTAAATGTAAATATAAACAAATATGTAGATGTAAATATAACAGTAGATAAAGATGTAAATTCAGATGTAACTAAATTTAAATGTGAATATTAGAAAGTGCAAAAGCAAAATACAATTAGTTGTGGTTGTTGCATAAAACAAGTTCCCCTTTGCAACATGTCACACCACACAGTTTCACTAAAACACAGCTTACTCTTTTGTAGTCGTAGTCCATAAATGTCAAACCATCAACACTAAAGGACACAGTGTACTGTGTTATCCACCAAGAAGCATCTGGTCGGCCTTGAGTGGCAACTTTCATTACTTTTACAATCTTTCCAAAATCAAACTAAAACATTAAACATTGAAAAAAATTGACTGAAATATTCAAAAGAAATATTTTCTTACTGCTACTGCTCCTGCTGCTTCTGCACGCTATCACTACCTCTTACAATGCAAAGCCATCCACAGCAGTGCCTTTCTTTAAGTTTACGTGGCCCTTTAGATATACAGAAGTCACTTACTTGTTCAAGAAATATTTGAAGAAATGCTGCTTACCGCCTGGTTACCAAATTATACCCACCAGGTGGGTTAATAGAGGATATTACTTGGTCACCATGAGCTTAAGCAAGTTAACCGAGGCAAGTTAACCGAGGCAAGTTAACTAAGGCAAGTTAACTGATACAACAAGTTAATATCTTTCCTTAACCTACCAAACTCCTGGTTACTGTAACTGGTAATATACTCCATTGACCTGCTATATTTGATTGAAAACTATAAAAAATAGGATCATTTAGGAGGAGCCGCGAAAAATCCACTTATTGTAATCAAAACTGCTAAGAAAGTAGAGCAGAGTCAGTATTTGATTCCTTCTGCAAAATATAAATATTTCTTCTTCAGTTAAGGAGCGAAAGTGGCTGGCGCAATTGATAAGATCTCTGCTTTCCAACTACAAGGTCCCCAGATCAATCCCGGCATATTGCTGAAATTCGAATATGTGTGTGACCTTATGTTCCTCCTAAGTCAACTCATCTTTCCATCCTTCCGGGGTAGGTAAATGAGTAACAGCGTCTGCTGGGAGCTAACCCGCGATGGATTAGTGTCTCGTTCAAGGGGAGTCAAAGACTCTCATCTGCTTGTCACTACGGAATCCTGAGATAAGCACTTGCCCCATGGGCCACTAGGCTCATAAAAGGATTTTGCGTAACCTACCTTAGCTCCTGGTAACCAGGTAATATTCGTTAATAACCTGCCTAAGCTCCAGGTAACAAGTTAATATCTCTCGTTCACCCGCCTAAGCTCCTGCTGACCAGGTTATATCCTCCACTAACCGACCTAAGCTCCTGTCAACCTGGTAACTAGTTAATACCTTCTGCCAACCTGCATAAAGTCCTGGTAACTAGTTAATTTCTTCCGTTAATCTGTCTAAGCTCCTGATAACCAGGTTTTATTCTACATTAACCAACCTTTAGTGGCTCGTCTTTAAGTCATAAGATCTTAAAAGCTACTTATTTCATCATTACGGCAACTGATGACCTGCCACCCCAACCCCACTTTTCACCCCCCCTCCTCCTTCCCCACTGAAAATGTCCTAGCAACGGCCATGCTTTTTATGGGAAAAGTTATTAAGTTCCTTAGTATTGGAAGGCTCTTACCTGAATCCAAGGCTCGGGATCTCCATTGCGAGCACACCAGCTTCCCTGTTGACCATTCTTTGCTACGTTGTTAAGCCTGCCGTTGGACGGCTGCCAAGTGGCACCATGTATAGAAGAAGCAGAGAATGCTGTATCGTTGAGACCCTGTACTCCAAGAGGAATAGCACAACCAACATCCGGGATGGTAAAACCTTTAAAAAGTCACATTTTTTAAATATGAACAACGATAATCAGGTTGACCGAAAATTAAGGACAATCTAAGAACAATGTCAACCAGAGGCTTGAATTGGTTTGTGTAAGCTTGTTAAGTTAAAAAATAATCTTTTTATGTTAGGTTGCTTAGAAAATTCATGATAATTATTTAGCTTTTTAGCTTTTAACAAATAATTTTAGTTAAATAAAGGAAATATTATTTCAACTCGCAGAAGTTAAAAATAATGCGATTTGTAAATTGTTTTCATCTTCAGATAAAATAACAAAAACACCTTCATTTTCAGAGGATCGAACACTATTTTAACAAATACAAAGAAACGCAAAGCAGCAAGATTCAGATACCATTCGACTGCTAAACTGAAATACAAATCTGCGTATAAACGCATCATTGAACCTTGAATCTATTAAATTTGCGAAATGTAACAACAAAATAAGCCATTTTTTTAATATCCTTTTCCTTGCTTTCTTTGATATAAATCACAAAGACGGTTGTCCTCCAAATGATAGGACATCTATTGGAGTCTGGCTTCATTCCTTGCAATGAAAACACCCTTTACAAGAATTTTTTAAATCTTACCTTCAGAACAGCCGTAAAACTCTACTCGCAAAGCAATATGGGAGTGCCAGTGCTGAGGCTTGATTCGTATAAAACGCGAAATGATTACTGGTTCAAGTGAATGATACATAACGTTGTACTGGTCTGCGTTGCCCCTAAAAATCTAAACAAAAAATAATGATAAAAAGCAAACATGTAAAAAGAAGAAAATTGTCTTGTAAGTTCAGACGTTCTTTTTTTTTTATTTTCACATCATTCATTTAGGTTGGGGAATAGAATAGTCTATTGATGTACTGTGGGAAAAAAGACTTAGTACTTTTAACTTTAATTTAAAATGGCTTGAAGCATAAAATATTTTTACAAATCTGAACAGACCATTCAAAAGTACCAAATACATAACATTTCAAAGACTTTGGATAAAAATAATGCGTCTGAAATATAGCAGCCTAAATTTGCAAGTGGCCAGCTGAAAAGCTTTGCAGCTCTGACCACCTTTCACTTCCTTCAAAAACCATTCATTCTTCTGTCATTTCTATTTCAAATATTCAGTCTTACTGCAGTTAAATTTGTGTATAAAATTTACTAATTATGAAATACAAAAATAATAAATTGGAAAATAATAGAGACGACTGATTAGGTCATTATTAATTCAAGGTATCAAGTTTATATATTGTTTTTGTGACGTAATTTTGTTTCCAAACTTCAAATGCGACCTGACCAAAAATGAAAAAAATTTACTCATATCTCTACTCTGAGTCAAAGTACCGAAACCAAGCTCAAACTGTTACAAGAAAATGACTTTATCTTTATATATTTAGAAACCATTTTGTCAGATTTAATCTACTTCTAACGCGAAAAAGTATTGAAGCAAAGAAAATGACGCGTGATATGGCATCTTAAAGCCAAGCCATAGAACTCAGATCTTTCTAGACACATTATCTTATTTAGTCCACGAGTTTATCACAGGATATCTTTCATTAATATTAGTATTTATACAACAGCTCTCTGACACAGTACCTATTTACTCCACGAGCTTACCACAGGATACCTTTGATTATTATTAGTATATATAATTATATAACAGCTCCCTGACACAGTATCTTACTTACTCCACGAGCTTACCACAGGATAACTTTGAATATTATAAGTATATTTACAACAGTTCCCTGGCACAGTATCTTACTTATTCCGCCAGCTTACCACAGAATAACTTTGATTATTATTAGTATTTTATATATAACAGCTCCCTGACACAGTATCTTACTTACTCCACGAGCTTACCACAGGATAACTTTGATTATTATAAGTATATTTACAACAGTTCCCTGGCACAGTATCTTACTTATTCCGCCAGCTTACCACAGGATAACTTTGATTATTAGTAGTATATATACAACAGCTCCCTGACACAGTATCTTACTTACTCCATGAGCTTACCACAGGATACCTTTGATTATTATTAGTATAGATACAACAGCTCCCTGACACAGTATCTTATTTACTCTAACAGCTTACCACAGGGTGTCTTTGATTGTAAACCTTACTTTTTAAATGACAAAATGTCTTTTCTTACCTTTTCATGGTGGTGCTGCTTATACTTATAAAAAGATACACCATCAAAGCTGAAACCTAAAGTATACCGCATAACCCACTGTGCAGCATCGCTTCGTCCCTGTGTAGCGATGCCTGTGACTTTTACCCATTGGCCGAAGTTCACTTGAAGGAACTGTTGCTGGTTATTTGTCTTTGCTAACCATCCTCCATAGAAACCGTTATGAGTATGACGGTTCAAACGTGCGTGGTTTGGTGTATAGCTACCACTGTGTGATGAAGCCGACAGGTGATGGTCTGGAATTTGGTTGTTCTCTAATCCCAAGGCTCCTTTACAAGTTGCTGGTTTGGGTGGCTTTTCAAAACCTAAAGCAGGAAAGAGTATTCGGTAGTTGGTACTTTCTAGACGATGTATTAAGACAATTGACATAACATGGTAGTATATAGGCGAGACATGTCGTCATTTTTCAACTAGGATAAACGAGCACACTGTTAGTGATAGAAAATCACACTTTTTCAAACACCTTAAACAGTCCGTTGAATGTAAAAATAAATATAATCATATAATTATAGATAGTGCAAAATCCTCTTTCCATTTAAAACTTAAGGAAGCTTTTCACATCAAAAGTAAGAAACCTGAACTCGATAATCAAGTACAACATTTCAAGACTGCGGTTAACCTTTAGTAGACCTTTAGTACTTAGAAATTTTCTATTTCCTGTAGCTTTATTATTAGTGTATCATATACTTGTCAATCATTTTAAACTTATCTTATATATATTTTGTAACGAAATTTTGTAATCATTCTTCTGAAGATGGCATAAGTTATGCCGAAACATGTCAAGAATAAAAACTTTATTCGTGCATGTGAGAGTTATTAAACCAATTAAACTCAAAAATTAATACTACAAGTAATCAAGCATTGGTGTTTACAAAGCTTACAAAATCCAAATATATTGATTCAAACATAAAATTGTGGACATGAAATTGTGGAATAAAAGTCAAAGCGAGAAACCATTCCACTTTTGGTGCCATTGAGAAATATTTCGACCGACATCTGACAACCATCTTCAGATAAACTAGAGTACAGAGTAACGAAGTGTGACGTCACAAAAATTAAAAATGGTTAACTTGTGGGAATTGTCCAAATCATCCGAGAGATCACGAATAAAAATGCATCCTTGCAAAAAATCAGAATGTTGGCGCAAATTGTCGGCGAGATATTACCACAGTTATGCTCCAACAACTCCATACAAATTCTTTTTAAAAATAGCTGGGTTCATAACATTATGAACTCAGCTATTTTTAGTAGGATTCGTATGGAGTCATTGGAGCATAACTGTGGTAATATCTAATCACTGATGGGTGGCAAAAAGCTAAATTTTACCATGGAGGAATTTTTCATCTTGAACTTTCTGAATATTACAACCAAATTAGTGATTTCACAAATAAAATTTTTGTGACGTAATTACTTCGGTACTCTATTACAAACAAATGTAAATTTATCTAATTCAACTTGAAACAGGACACCCGCCTGTAAATTTTGAGCAACTATTAGTGTTAAGTGATGGTTTTAACAATTACAAGAAAAAAAGAACAAAACTTACACTAAATGATTAAGGTCCATCTACTCCCTTGACCCTGTTTGAACCTCTGCCTTTCCTATTAATTCTTCTACTACTTTTTAAAGCGGGTTTATCTAGCAGAATTATCATACCTTTTCGACATCCGAAAAATTCCAGCCGCATACACGGCTTGCTCCTAAATGTTTTCACATGAACCCGGATATATCGAGCAATAATTGGTGCCTCCAGCTGATAGGCTACTGGTGTGTTTCTGTCAATATTTCCTTGTAATACCTATGGTTGGAATTGGTTTCAAACACAAACATATAATTCCTTCATAAAGAGGAACTCCATTCAAAAACATTGTAAAAGTTTTAATAAAAACGTTCACCTATATTTGACCACTCACAAAATATTTCGTTCGAATTATCATATTAGTGTAACGTGCATCCTACATGGTGACTGGCTACTCTATCAGATGTCTATTTGTGATAGCCTACTAGTAGAGAAAAAGATGGAGGATCAAAAAAATAATAAAACCCGTACATTCTTTTTGACCTATTAGTAGGTTTATACTAAAACAATTATCTATCCACTATCTATTGACATTATTGCAATCTGATTGGTAACTGCAATCTTGGACAAAAAGATTTGGGACAGTTGAGCATTTTCGCGCGGTTTATGCAAGGTTTCAACTCGTATCTCAAGTAATTTAGTTTCCCCCTGCCCTCCTCTACAATGCTGAATTGCTGTTTGCCAATCGGTCAACGTTTACTGATTTTAGTGCTTGCAACATTGAACGAGGGGAGATGCTTTTTAAACCAAAATTGACAAAGTGTCCCAAACATTTTGTCCAGGATTGTAGTAGAAATCTATCCACTATCTATTGAAATTACTGCAATCTGATTGGTAACTGTATTCAACATGTAACAGGTGATACAAAGATGACAACATTTGCGGGATGAAAACAAGTAATTCAACATGGCGGATCAGAAATATTTTTCAGAAGACGTTTCGGAAAAAGAATTAAACGTTCTTATTCAGTGAAGAGCGTTCGATTGCACTTGATTGTGCGCGATGCCATTTATCCCTCACGATTATACACCAAAACGAGGCATCTGACGGTCAATCACACGAGGATTTTTCAAAAGCAGCTGGTACTCACAAAATTCACGGCACCGGATGAAGATTACACCAGAATAGTAAGACCTCTTCTTCGTCAAAAGCAAAAAGGAATTTCAAAGAAAAACAAATAGCAAAATAATACAGCCAAAAAATCTCAAAGAAAATGAAAATAACTTAAAAAGTATTATTCCGTGCCGTTTTGTTTCTTTTTTAGTGATTTCTACTAAAATAATTGCCGTACTTTCTCTCAATTTCCATAACCAATCGGTACAATGTCTCCGGCTTCGTCCCTGTCATTCAAACTGTTAAGAAAGAAGTAAAATTGTTTACTAAGAGCTCACATTTCCGAAACTATATTGTTTGCTATGCAGTGAGTTTTGAAAGCTGCATATTCCTCATAACACTACGGTTCGTTTCATTCAACCGCACTTGAACTTGATAAATCCACAAATCCACAATCATGATTTTCAATATGAATTACAATACAAAGCACAGTATCTGCAAAAGAACAGCAGCTTTTTATCGCTCAGTAATGTCATAAAGTTAAGCCGCTGGCAAAATCGCAACAATTACCTCTTCTTCCTTGTTCATACTTATGAAAAAACTTTGAGAGCAGTCACGTAAAAGTAAACTAATATTCAAATTTACTTTAGCAATTAGATTCAAGTATTTAAATTCAATAGTTAGACTTATCTCTTATTATCCGAGCGGTCGGTCTGTATGGGAGAATCTTGACCAAGGTCGCCCGTACAGACCGTCTGTACCAGCGACCGAGGTCAAGATTCTCCCATACAGACCGACCGCTCGGTTAATAAGATGGTTATTATAGGGCCAAACAAGAAAGCAAAGGAACAAAAACATAAATAATTTTATTTGCTTCTCTACGCGGTCTAGATGCCAGTCTAGATGGGAAAATCTAGATCGAGGTCAAGTTCAATTTTAGCCAATCAAATTCTTAAATTTGTTTGTTTCCAGTCCTTTTAAGACATGGCCATATAATAATTTAATTTATTACATTTAATTACTTTTATTGTACACAAAACCACTTCAATTATCTTTATTATTGTATCATGCCCAGATATTTAGAAACTAATTAGGGTTAGCCCAGGGTTAAAAGTCTAAACCATGGTCTTGATGAATAATGTAGGAGAAAATCCCAGGATTTATTGGCCATAATATGGCTTTTATAAAATTTATCTTTTTAAAAGGAATAATGAAACTTTTATTTCCCTTATTTAGAGTATCAACAACACTTTATTGGCTCGATAAGGCTTGTAGATTTTGAAATTCTTAGCATCAAAAACATCTCAAATGGAAGTTTTGAGAAAAAACTTTTGTCGAAACGAAGAATTACAGTTACAATTTCTAAAGTTGTTAATGAAATGGTTTAAATGCAATTGCTCAGAAATATAACCATCATATTCAGCGAAAAAAAGTATCTGTACACCGATGACTGCTTCAACAGTCACCTGTTTTTAATTTTTCATGGTAAGAAGGTTTCAATTCAGTCAGAGGCTACGAGCGAGGGACTGGGCATGACAAGCTCTAAGCCCAATTTGACTATTTTTGTTTAAATGTTTTCTAGTACCCAGTACATTATCAGATTTCCTGCAAAGCTTCCCTATCTTCAATAAAGAGAGAGCTTTTTCAACTTAGAAAAAGAAAATATTCGGTATTTCTAAAAAAAAATATCTTTACCTTTCCTTTTTTATATTCAGTGTAAAGGCCATCATCTTGACTGTAAGATAAGGAAAATGTCGTTACCCACTGGTCAGCGTCCACGCGTCCTTGCAGAGCTATTCGGTTGATCTTGACAGCAGCATTAAAATCAACCTTCACAAAATGACCTGGTTGATTGTCTTTTGAGCACCAGCCTCCAGAGTGACCATTCTCAGCTTTGAGAAAGAGCCTGGCATATTTTGGCTCTGTAGAAGCGGAGTCGTAAGATGAGGCAGTAATGGCTCCATCAGGTATGGTTTTGTCTTGCATGCCCAATTCGTCTTCACAAACTTTCTTTGGGGGATCAAAACCTGTAAGGAGATGCATTGAATTTAATGCATTAACATAAAAAAATTTGGCAGAAAAATTATGATAAAAAAAATTAATCCGTTGAAATTGTTCTGTATTGTAACTTATTTTTAAGAGTATACCTCAGGGCTCCCTGGCTAATATATAATGTTGACCTCAAGGGATTACCCTGAAGTTTTACTTATTTTTTTATTAAAGTTTAAATAATCTATCTGAAACTTTCAGCGTCAATACAAAACAGATCATGTCATGAATAGTTATAACATACCTTTCTCAGAATTTGATGACAAAAATTATTAAAGCATTTGCTCTCAATAAAATGCATTTAAAACAATACAACCTAAACCTTCATCATCAGTAATTGCGACTCTCGTGTCACGACTGACCGTGTTCTGATGTTCTGGGGCTAGGAATTTGATGACACAAAAATTGTTAAAACACAAGAAAAATGACAACAAAAAAATTGTTAGAACAGTTGCTCTTCACAAATGCATTTAAAACAGTACTATCTAAACCTTCATCATGTCGAGTAATTGCGACTCTTGTGTCACAACTGATCGTGTTCAGACGGAAAATATGATGCCTTGTTCATAGTGGACTTTAGTTCAAAGTTTCAATTAAATATTAGAAAGTGTTGATTGAATAATTTGGTTGTAGTTTATGTTGAGGTGAAAACATAGGCGCTAATTTTAAAATTCATTAAAAGAAAACTAAACTCTAAAACTGATTTTTCATCATTTGAAAATTTAGGCATATTATAACAATTACATGAAGAGCCTTTGAGCTGTTAGCCTAACAGTTGAAAATATTTTAATGTTTTGCAACGTATAGACAATATATGATCGGCGGCTCAATTTGTGATGCCAGCGGTGGTTTATGACGTAGGTTACCATATTAGGATGATTAAAACGAGAAAAAAACATGGTTACTGTGCGTCCTTTAGCTTATCTTAAAGAGAAAACTTCGTCAGACCTTCATTGCCTAAAAAAATGTCAAAATTTCGAAGCAAACTGACAGATTTATGTTCTAAATGTCGTCAATTCACACCGTTGATAAAATCATTTAAATACTTTATTTAACGTCAATTGCGAAGGAAGTGGCTGCCCATTCTTCCTACGAGCACGGTATCAGAGTTTTCTTCGTTTCTATTTTTATTTAAGTTTCTTATTTGATTTGACGAAAACTTTGAAAAAATATTTCCACAGAGTTAATCTACTAGACAAATAGTTCAAACAAAAATATGTAAGTTTTAGAATTCGGTTCTCCTTTACGATCAATCATTGATCTAAACAAGCAAACCAGAGAGTAATTTGTTTTGAATCAACAAACCAATTTTCTGAAAACGAACTGAATAGACCGACCAAGCTATAGATATAAACTGAATATTTTGTCCGAGTTTTTTCTTTGTTTTACCTTGACATGAACAATATCATAAAAAAACGTTTGTAATTGGTTAACTGGAACATACTAGTAACGTATTTTATCTTTTTATTTAAACTTTGATCGAGACCCAAATGTTATTTGTAAGAATGTTTGGTATTATGTTATACGGATTTTAACAGTAACTGATGATCCATAACTGCGATTTGAGTTTTTAATTTCATAGCTTTTTAATATTTAAGATACTCCTGTAATTGGGCGACGTCATGGTAGCATCTCTTATGATGTCATAGTTCCCTCCCTGATGATGTGACAGTGACCGAACAGACTGTTATTTCCATTTGTCCTTATTATATAACAGTAACCTTAAAGAACATTGATACTATCATTCCCATTCAGTTATCAACATCCAAGTTCTCCTTACAAAATACATACAAAACACGACACTTGGTAATGAGAAAATGAGCATTAATCATGCAATCGAAACAAATAAAGATAAAAAAATTATCCTCTCAAACATGTTCAACAAATAGGTCTTGCTACAAGTTGGGAGAATTCAAAAATACAACTGAGACTCACCTTTTGTACAACCATACAATTCAACGCGCATCGAGATATAGTTGTACCACTCTTGAGGGTTGAATCTGATGATCTTGGATATGATAGGTGGATCCAGCTGGTTTGATACTATACCATGTCTGTCTTTATTTCCTTCCAGTATCTGAAAAACAATTAGTATTATTGTATTATTAATGTGGCTTTCTCCGAGTTTCTCATGCCTAATTATAAAGAAATACAGTTATAGGACACTGGTGTTAAAGATAATTATATTATTATACTATTTTGCATATTGCATGGCTCATTCTTTTGTGTTTGAGCACTCTGGTTTGCAAAAACAATTCACAGTTGTGAAGATATAACTGCGTTGCTCTGTTATTATCTTAAATCTCAAAATATTCTGTGAGCTGCACTGACAAGTCCTCAAAGGACGAAACAGTTCTGTCTGCAGATTGAGTATATAATAAACACTACAATGTTTCCTAAAATGTTATTAACGTTTCGGTCGTAATCATCGACTTTCTTTACGGGAAGTAAACGAAAAATAGGTAGTCACAGACTGCATGTAGCTACAGCAACAAAACTTTGGGGAGTGATATGGAGCAAATGCTTTTTCTGTAATCTGTTTAAACATTCAAAACAACCGTCTTCTTAGGTACCCAGTGTAATTCCTATAGCTCAATGCACGTCTACTTGGGTACCCTGTGTGACTCTATAGCTCAATGCACGTCTACTTGGGTACCCTGTAGGACTCTATAGCTCAATGCATGTCTACTTGGTATCCTGTGGTTATAAGTTACATCCCTCATACTCTTATACAACATAAAAAGTAAACTCACCGAATTTCCATTCTTGAGCTTGTACGTTTCATAGAAAACTTGATCACTACTAAACGATAATGTGTACTTTGTAACCCAGTAGTGTGAGTTCCATTGACCTTGAGTGGAAACCCTGATTACAAATTAATCATGATTTACTGAATTATCAATCAATCAGTTTAAATCTGTTAGTCTTTGATTAAGCAAAAGAGCGCGATTCAAGGGGACAAGAGTCAAACAAGTGAAAAAGTTAAAATTATACGAACCAAAAGTCAAAAGCACACGAGTCAACAGCACATGAGTCAGCAGCACATGAGTCAACAGCTCACGAGTCAACAGCACATGAGTCAACAGCTCACGAGTCAACAGCACATGAGTCAACAGTACATTAGTCAACAGCACACGAGTCAACAGTACATGTGTCAACAGCAAACGAATCAACAGCACACGAATCAACAGGACACGAATCAACAGCACACGAATCAACAGCACACGAATCAACAGCACACGAATAAACAGCACACGAATCAACAGCACATGAGTCAACAGGACACGAGTCAACAGGACATGAGTCAACAGCACATGCGTCAACAGCATATGAGTCAACAGCACACGAGTCAACAGGACATGAGTCAAGAGCACACGAGTCAACAGCATATGAGTCAAGAACACACGAATCAACAGCACACGAATCAACAGGATATGAGTCAAGAACACACGAGTCAGTAGCACACAACTTATACATGCAGAAATCAAAAGCACATGAACCAAACGCAAACGACTCGGGAGTACTGTATGAGTAAAGAGTACACAAATCAAGAGCACACAACTCGAGAGAATACGACTCAAAAGAATAGAGTCAAGATTACATGACTCAAGAATAGAGTAAAAAATAAGTGAGTCAAGAATAAGCCAGTCAAGAATAAGTGAGTCAAGAATAAGAGAGTCAAGAATAAGCCAGTCAAGAATAAGCCAGTCAAGAATAAGCCAGTCAAGAATAAGCCAGTCAAGAATAAGCCAG